>JAYMSR010000578.1:0-13321 GCA_036897825.1 Plantago rigida | reverse complement strand
AAGTTTAAGAGATCAATTCACTGTAAATCGGTTCTTTGTTGTAATACAAGAAAGGTTCACCAATTCTCTGTTTCACAAGTTCTGTTCTTCAATTCACTAATGGTTAGTTTCATCTGTTTGTGTTTCCGCAATCATTCTGATAAAAAGAAATGGTAGGTCCCCATGCTGTGAGAATCCTCCAAGACTAGATCCAAGTTGTGGATGTTGAACAATTTGCAGGCCTTCAAACTTACATCACTGGAAATCAACATTCCCAGCTTGCTCTCCTTTTTGCAGCTGATGCTTATGGTAATCAACTACGCTCCAACTCCTTCATTCAGTTTCATGGCATTTGGTTGTTGAACTAATTGCACGCCTCGGATCGATGGTCTTGTTTTTGCAGGTTATGATACTCCCAAGTTGAGGTACCCTTGCATTTTTCTCTCAGTTCTTGATCTTGTTCTAATCTTTTCAATTCTATGAGTTCAATTAGATATCTTTATTGCTAGTCTTGAGCTTCTGGAGAGACGTCCAGTTCTTGAATTACCAAAATCATGTTTAGAGATGAGGCAAAAGAAGCACTTTAACCCTCAATTTTGACCACTTAGTTTGCATCTTGTGCATCCCAAGTTTCAAAATTGGTGTCAAACACCAATTCAATTCACTTGAGTTCAGTTTGGAGTTGATCATGATTAACTAAATTGGAATTAGTTTTTAAGTTATATTGATAGAGTTTAATAGATATTTGAGCTTGAGGTTTTAAGTTTTGGAGTTAGATGAATAGTAACAAAATTAAGAGCAATTTCATTAGTCACAGAGCAGATTATCAAGTTTATTCATATAAACAAACGTAAGACTTTGATTAAAGTAAGTTGAAGTTGAAAAAATTCAACTCGATCTGAGTTTAAATCCAAATATGAGGATACCCCTTTCTATTTGTGTATTACTATAAGTTACAACCTGGCCTTTTAATCATGTCTAGAAAGTGTAGTAGTACTACATAATAGAGACAATAAAAAAAGTCAAAAACGTAGAACTAACGCGTTTCCTGATTAAATAAATATATTTTATTTTATTTTATAGAATTAAATAACATTCTTTTTTATATGATTTTATATCACCTTACAGTGATTACTAAATTGAGTAAAATGATTTTATAAATTTTCATATAGGATAGAAGAATAATTGTAAAAATAGTTCTAAATTCATCAAATAAACATATTTTATTGTTAAATTAGAAGATAATTAACGGAAACATCCATCTAACTTAAACCCTTTTACATTATTATACACACATTAGCTTGTGATAAAAATCTTAAGTCGTGAATTTATAGAGCGAGTTTTTAGCTCTCAAAACATGAAAACGAGCTTTGAGCGCAAAATGTTAGGGGATATAAAAGCATTAGGGGATATAAAAGCGTTATTAGGTTGTTTGGCAAAATACCTTCAACTGATGAGTAGTAACTAGATTTTCAATTTTATGTGAGTGGAATAGTGACTTAACAGATTTTTTTACTTGTATGCCAAACACAATTCACGGTACAACTCGATTTTAAACGACCTTAAGTTGTTTGCCAAACAGTCTAAGGTATTGCTACTTGCTCCTTTCAGATGCTTAGTCACAAAAAACACGAAGGGTAATTCTTCAGTCAATAATACAATGTTAGAGATGGCATGGAGCAATTTGAATTAAAGGGGCTATAAATTATCATTCAAAGCTTTAGTATTGTCAGCCAATATTGCCTTTATGATACTAGAAGCTCCAGAAAACTTTTGCTTGGTACAGGTAATATGCAGGAGAACTGCACTTCTTACACCACCTAAGAATTTCAATGGAAGTCAATAGCAGTTTCTGCTCTTCTGCTCAAATTTGTTCGATATTGGCATCAAACTCTAGCATTTTATCTTTTTGTGTCCCTCCCACTAACTTGGGCCATTGGTGTGACATAAGGGTAAAAAATAAAGAATGTCCCCCGGATTCCTTCCATAATTATTAATTTATTATTGTAAGAAAAGCAAATAACAAGAAAAATGATGCATGAAATTCAATGCCCAAGGACCTACTATGAGAGAAAGTAATTACAGACAAATAATGCATGTTTTACTAAATGAGTTGTAGCTTAATTGTTCCGACACCACCTACTCTTTGTACAGCCATCAATTTCAAACCTGGTCAATCTATTCTACATAATTGTGTCACATACGCTAAGTGCACAATCCTTGAAAGATGATATTTGCTATGTGAACAATAGGTATGTCAAAGGTTTTCACATCTACGGTGCATCATAACTTCCAATGTGCTAGTCCAAATGGAATAAACCACATTAATACTTAGAAAATCTTTGCCTGTCCCTCAAGCCGATACTTCATTCTAGATAAATCAAATTGTCTACAAGCATGTCGTTAGTGCACATGGAATCTGTTAATTTTGCCAAGAAAAGGAGGGGGGATTACAACCGAACCAAGATGTTATGAAAGCGCTGAACTGCACATCCAAACTTACACAGGTGGTACACGTGCAGGGATGTATTACAAAGTCAAGAAACCCAAGTTCTACTGCTACATGAAACATTTAATTTGTCTTCTTCATAGAAGTTACAATACATGTATTTTGACAAGAAAAACTGAACAAGGAGATTAAAAATTAACACTAATTTACATGTTAAATTGTTAATTTAACAATTTAACATGTAAATTAGTCAAAGAATTGTTCATTTTTTTGTATGAACGTACCACTTCGTTTTTGGCTTCATCTACATTTCCAGTCGCTGCGAAACCAAATTTCTCAGCATAGTATCTTTCTTTATATCCAGGTTCCCCCAGCTTCACCTGAGAAAATATGCCAGATTCATATCATTTATTATTTGGTCAAACATAGCTAGGGACAATAGAAGTCTATAACATCCATTCTGATGTCAACCAACAGTTAACCATGTATGCTACCAACTCTAAACACGTAATAATACCCAATCGCTTAATTAATAACGGAAGTGAACCCTTTTGGTACACCTCCTGCCAAACAAAAAATGGGTTTATATTTTGTTTGTCTCAAATCCTAACGGCAAGGTTTCCACTTTCCATTAATGGTTGTCCTCCATTCCATAATCAGCTATGTATTCCGACATGATGTTATTATAATCAATAGCTGTATCAACTTGAAGATTGGCTGCACAAAACTTGAATGGAGTAGCTCTTCTTAACCATCTAGAATGGATATGTTCATTCTCATATAAACTACAGTTCTTACAGTACGCTAAACATACAAATTGCTAGGAAGTGATACTCATTCACAAGTCAACAAAAATGACAAATTATTGAAGGAAGCATTCCTTTTAACAACTCCAGACTCTGAGATTGTTTATACGCAATACCCAACTCATCTTTCACATAACCAACTCCAATTCTCAGCAGTCTCACATTAAACAGCAAACCATGCTACATAATACCTCCAGTGCTGGGATCAACTACACCCGCCAACTCGACACCCCTCCCTATAAATGTTATCAAGTTCCATCCACCCCTACATCCTTCAAGCTTGATTTGATAGTTGGGCGGATTGGGCCAAATTAGAAGAGGGTGGAGGTGGGATCAACTTAACAGCACTTCCTACCACCATGCCCCTGACCACTGCCCGCCATGCCATTCGTTACCACCACGTCCACCACAGTTAACCCCATCACTAGGTGCTCGGTTTTGGTTTTATGGAAGATTTCTCCCTTAGAACACAGAGAGCACCGAGCATGGAAGGGTTTGGGAGGGTTGTGTGTGGGGTGGGAATTAACCTAGCAGCAACGCTTACCAGTTACCACCATGCCATTCGTTACCAGCACCACAGTTAACACCATTAGTAGGTGCTCCGTTATTATGGTGGATTTCTCCATTACAGCAGGAAAGCACCAAGCTTGAAGGGGTTCGGGAGGGTTGGAGTGTGGGTGGTGGCGGTGTTTGGGTGAGAGAGGATGTGAAACTGACAGCAAGTTGGCTGAACTCTGAGGGAGGAATCAGTGATTCATGATTGTGTTAGGGAGATGGGAAGGATGGGTGTGGTGGATTCATGCAGTTGCAGATTACAAGCTGTGGTGATTGATTCTGGAGGTGTCGAATGGTGGAGTTCATGGTAGTTCCAAATTCCAATGATGGTAACAGGTTGGACTGTGGTGACTGCAATGGCGGTGAAGCGGGACCAGATTGAGATTATCCATAGTTTTAGTTCATGATGGTTGTAATAACAGAGCATATGAAACATCGAAACAGCAAGACAGTTGTGCATCCTGTCTCGAAACTTTTTCGTTATGGATATACGTCAGTCAGACATGTGGACGTTGTAGAAACATTTGGCCCGTGTAAGAAAACCTCGGAAACATGACCAACCCAGTATAAAGAAAAACCCTATGTGTTACTCTCTCCATGCCATTTGATATGGGCTCATGTATTAAAAAAGTGGGAGTATAAAACGAATAAAAGTTTTAAGTACTAAGTAGGGTATTGTTCGAATAAAGAAATATAAATGTAAGTGGAGTATATTCTTTTCATAAGAGAACGAGTAGAAAGTGGATAGTGGGTAGCAATCCATGAAACAGTTGAGAAGATGGACAGTCTTATTAATGCACATGGAATACTTTACAGACATTTTGGGAAGTGCACAACTCAGGAATAGTGCCCATTCCAAATGAGATGGAAGGATTAGTAACTATCCTACTCCAGTGTTTTAATTCAATTTCTCGCTGTGCATCCCTGTTTATGCCGCCAATTCACTCCCCATCCAAGTATGTTCCGTCTCTTGCACATTTTCTCTTTCTTTTTGACTCAACTCAGCAACCACTACTCTGCTCATCTTACGTCATTTTTCACGTTCTTTTTGTTACTTTATTTCAGTCAGCAGTTGAAGTATAGTCTTCTCTCAATTTATTTTATGTGTAGATTAAAGCAAAACTATATTGCAGTTTCACTAGAGCTAGAATAGCAAGGAATATAAATATCACGAAAATGTAGCATGGAGAAAGAAAAATTCCATATAGCTGGTTATTTATCATCACAATTCATTTTACTGGCCAAAGTCATAAATGTATTATTTGCATTGAGTCAAATAACATTAATAAACAGGGGAAACACCTTATCAACTCCTGGAGTACACAGCTCTTCACTAGTCTCTCTCCCTGCTTTGCGTCTTGCAGTCTCATTATTCTCGTATGCCTGAAATAAACAGAAGGGAGAAAAAATCCAGTAACCTTAAGATAGAACGGGATGGGGAAAAAAGGCTTATTGATACCAGCACAAAGATATCACATTTTATCACTACAAAAACCATTCCCAAAAAACCCAGTGTTCTCAAAATAAAGCTTCTCCAATGTGACTCGGAAAAAAAATTAGAGTTATGATTTCGAAATTAGAACTTTTTGGCGGTTTGCTTGGGAATTATGTTTTGAGTAAAAAAAATGAAAAAGGATTAGGGTGATTCTAAAACAATAAACATTAGGGATGTATATTTTATTGAGAACTACTGAATAATTTAAAAGGGTTTATTTGCAATTTACATTTTATTAATTAAAGTTGAATGAAAGAAAAGGAAAAATAAGATCCACTTCATTTTTCAGCTGATAACATGGAAATTTTGGTTCACTTTTGGACCTATGCATAATTAAAATATATATATTGAGAGTTTATGTGTAATTGTTTATATATCAGGAGTAATATGAGTGAAGGGGTAATGGATGTAATAATCCCTATGGGAATATGAGTGGATTGATCATACTGCAAGGGTTGCAGCGGAACTTAAAGCACGTCACAGGAGAGGGAGGGCAGTGAAGTTCAAGTGGATCATTCCGAATTGCAGGTGGGGGCAATAACAAAAGTAGACCTTCTGCGACAAACAGTTGACTTTTTATTTATAGGTAAAGTCGTAAAGGCAAGCTACTTGTGACATTTTCCAAACTCGATTGTTATGTATTGATATCTATACTATTATTAAAAAAATACATAGGCTTGGATGAATATCAAAACTTGATGAACCAACAATACCCATCAACAAATCAATACAAAGAAAAACATAAAGGAAATAAAAAGGCTGCAATAGATGCATGTTAGCTTTTCATTATTTTAAATATTACTTACTCCGTCCCGCCCAAGTTTCCCATTTTGCCATTTTTTGTGTCCCACTCAAAGCTTCCCCTATCCATTTTTGGCAATAAATCTACCCCACTTTACTACTACCCTCCCAATATACTCATATTTACAACATTACCAACCCACTCTCTCACTTTTATTCATTCTTTATTCTTTTTCATTTAAATAATACTCAACTTTCCACTTTATCAATTCACTATCATTTTTTATTATTTTGTCATTCAAACCTTCCACTTTGCATTATTTTGCCACAAATCCAAATAGAAACATGGGACGGGACAGAGGAAGTAATGTACATGGTTCCTTTCAGCTCTAACCTTTCTCTTCCTAAGAAGGAGCATACCTCTTTTTTTATTATCTATGACCAATGGAATTCTCATAACATTGTGTTTGCACATTGCAGAGTGGTAAACAATTTATATGAGATGACCAAGAGGAACAATTAGAGCAAGATACAGAAACAAGTTTCATTAATCGAAATCAAAGAGTGTTTACAAAGTTGATTTGAATCAGCAACATAGAGAACATTATGTTATGTAGTTTAAATAGTTACCTAAAAGCTACGGGCAAGTGATGTTGCAGAATGTATAAATTAGGGTAGAAATGGTTTAGAATAAAGCATACAGGTTGAAGATATATTTTTATCTTTTTTTTTTTTGAACTCTACTACCAAGTACTATTGTCATGAGCTTTTTCTTGTAAAAGAGATGGCACGTTTAAAATATTTTGCACGCGAAGTTTTGCATGCATATTTGTTAATCAAGTATCAAGTCAAACCTTGCTCATGCCAAATTATATTAACCCAAATATCTTTGTTATGGTGAAGCAATGGTGCACATGCAACACACTGGTTCCGTTTTCAACTATGTTATAATCAGGGTACTGTGACGATCATCATCAAGATCATGATAGGATAGAAACAGGAGAATACCTGTTGTATGCGCGTTCGCTTTCTAAATATTTGATCTTCATGGGCAGCAACTGCCTGAACAAAGTGCTCAACTCGGTCTAAAAAAACCTTCAGATGTTGAAAGATCAAAACCGAGAGTGATGAGGATAATATCTCCAAACATTCAAAAGCAGCACATAATAACATGACAAGAACACTACGACGGATACGCCTGAATGCATCTACAATGTAGCAAAATGGTGTAGGACTATCGAGCAAATTAGATGCAGGAAACGCTCAGATTCATGGAGAAAGATGATGGTATTACCTCACCCGCATCCGTAAGGTAACCACCCATAGCCACAAATTCCCTTCTATATACGAACATCAGCAAATTGATGGCACCCTGAAGAAAACAGTGAATTGGTCAAAACATAATAATGTCAGATATGAAGGATAAATAACTAAAACAAAACATTTAGCAAAAGCATAATATGTATGACATGCAAAAGAAGCAAATTTTACCTATGTGTATCCAAAAATAGGAACTTTTAGAAAGTTGATAACCACAAAACAGATCTAACCAATAGTGCAAGCACATACCTCCCTAATTTCTAATGTGGGCATATGCGGAAGGAAGTCATTGCCGACGAATAAACATAAAAACACAAAATCATCAACAAGTCTATCCAGCTCAATTCTGAAGGGTGCATTTGGGATGTCCATCTCATATCCCAAATATTCTCTCAAGATCCAGATCTTTAAAAACTGGAAACAAATTTAAGAGGAACAACTCAAAACACACAATTAGCTAAAGATATAGTTAACTGACAAAAGTTAAAATGGGCCAACCAGCAGTGGCCATGAGTACTAACCTGATATTTCTTTTTATAAATGGGGATACTTAACACTTTGCCTTTTGAATCATTGTTTGTTCCCTCACGACATTCAGCTGCCAGATGACCAACTTGACCACAGAAAAAACATTTGTCCCCTTGGCCAGGAGGAGTGATTACCTATATGATCAGATATGTAGCTTTCAGATAGAAAAAAACAAAGCATTCTTTACAAAAAAAATTACCAGCATAATAGTCACTAACCTCTCGCAATATTGAAAAATGGACTTCATGTGTGGCTAGGGACAGCATGATAAGGTCTGCATCCTGTTCATTTAAACCACATGAAGAAGAGATTTTCAGAAAAAATTACCAGAAATCAAGACATGCAGACTAACAAAATCAAATTGTATTAAGAAGCAAAAGGAAAACAACACACAAAAAACATCATTATTATTTATTTATTGCACTCACAAGACCATAAAGACAGTGCTTGGTATTTGGATCAAACCCAGGAAGATTGCGCTGTAGACGAATATAGGACATGATCTTGTGCTCCCCCTCCCCAGGAACATTTGCATCAGAGAGAATAACCTTCAAATGACCATCCAATGCAGCCCCATAAATAAACTAAGTGAGAGAAAGCACCCTGAAAACCAGAAATATGATGGATGGAAGAAACAGAAAGGATTATCTCCAGAGAAAGGATTCATCCAACTCTAAATACAAACAAAAGTGAAAAACCTTGAGAAAGCGCCACCCAGGACTTCGGTTCAACCTTAACTGTACATAATACTGAAGGGAAACAGAAAGCAATGCCATAAATTGGGTGCCCGGGGTGATAACATTGGAATCAGATGTTTCCGCCTTTTCTATGGGTGATAATTTTGCCCCCTCGATTTCTATCTCTTTCCTTAGTTTTTCTTCTTCAGCTTCCTGACATGAGAGAACAAGACAAAAAAGAGTTCTGAGTAGCAATACACATCACGTCCAAATTTTACTTGCATTTACCCATCACATGTCTAATAGAACAATACACATAATACATACAGCTGCTGCTGCATCTTTGGCAGCCCTGAAGCGACGAGTTCTTTGCTGATTCATTTTAGCCCGGGGAGCCACACCATCTGCAAATTTAATTTAAGAAATAAAGAAGAATTTTAGCCAATACCATCCCCAAATAGTTTGTCAATGCTCAATCGAAGCATCTTACCGATTGCCATATAAAGAAGCTTCCTCGGACGAACCATTGAAACCAGATGATCAATGTAATCGAACATAGATTTAAATACATCATCATATGTTGCAGGTGCAGGCTGCATTCAAGAGAATGAAGCATCATCTAGCTGCCCACAGCTTATATATCAATTCATGCAAGACTGTTCGCAAAGGAATTTATTCGAGCACACAAATAAATGAATTAGAATAATCAACCCTTTGTGTAGTTTAACATTAGTTTCCCTCAGTGATTTGAATCATGAGATACAGAAGGTTGTTTTCTCTTTCACCTTGACAAATGATATGACTAACTTTAACCACCAATAACTCCACTTTATCGAAGAAAAAACAAGAGAAGGACAAACATAATATATACATTCACACCGTTATCGACTTATGGTATTCTATGACACGCATCACATATATTCTTCAAGAGAGCGAAAAGAAACAAATGATCCCAAGGAGTGTTGACAAGGGATTCGAAACGACAACTAGAAACCAACGAACCCAAGCACAACATTCAATTCAACCTACTTAACTCCCAGATTTGAATATCCACATTCTTGTGTTGTTATCTTTCACCACTGTACTGCAACTAAATACCACACCAACTCAAAACTCCTCCATTCATCACCCATTTCTCTACTGAAACATATAAATCAACAACTAGGCAGATAAATAAACATCTTTAGGTCCCAAAAGAAGGGGGGATAAATCTTGAATAATGATTTAAGGTTTTTTGCAACGAAGTAAACAAATTAATATTCTATTAAAGTAAAATATGATAAAATTGAAGTAAATGAGCAGAGAGAAAGAAGGTAAATTGCGAGAAAGTTGATACATACCCTTCCTTCGGGATGAAAACAAGGATGGATAATACCATTCATATCCAAATACAAATTATCGAACTCGAAACCATTAGGGTTTGGTCTGCATAAGTCAACAGGTTCATGGTTATCCTCGACCACATCAGCAATACACAGAGGGTATCGATCGGCAAGCCATCTGTAAAAAGCTGGAACCCCCATCTTACCGGAAATACTACTACTATTCTATTCTGTCTGTGCACTGCTGATCGGAGATGATATGAACAAATTTGGGCGACCTAGGTGGGTTGGGACTTGGTGGGTGGCCCCAACCAAACTTAATACTGGTATCCAGATCGTGATGTGTCTAACGATTAAAATTAAGAAAATTAGATTAAAATATTTATTTTTAACTAAATTTTCACCTAGCCGAACAGTCGTAAAGGTCGGGAAAATCCATTAAATGTACTCTAACATCCTATCCATTTTGGTAGTCTAAATTGTCCGTTCAAATTTAAGCGTTTTAACACGAATTGAGTATTTGAGCAAAGTTGGTGAAGTGTCGATCTTGGCCCAAAATTTTGTCAACCCACTTTCTTTATTAAACCAAAGTTTAATACTCATTATTAGCCTTAACTCCAATTGAATCCCAAGAATTACAAGAACTAAAAGACTCACCCAATTTATATTACTTGCTCAAACTTCTCAAAAGCTTTATTCTCTTGCCCAACTTTTCTTTCAACAGGCAGTCACTATAAAACTCTCAGATGTTAATAAACATCTTCACATGATCAACTTCATCGATGATCAGCCTTTTCTAAAGCTTTTTCTACGAAATTAACTTTTCTTTCTATCGCAAGTGCAACAGAAGTCGAATTCTTGATTGAAGGTGTTGGGTTTATTCTTGTGCTTTGATCAATGAAAGAGAAGGCACTCTTACTTTGATCAATGAAAGAGAAGGCACTCTTACTCAAGAAGATGTCCAAGATGGAATTAGAGCTAATTAAGGAACTTCAATTATCACCCACCGCAAAACATGAATAAGCTACTGAAGGTCTATATACAAAGTACAGTCAAAATCTGGGTACCAATAAGAAGAAGGACGAATAGCTGCAGAAGGGAGCTCAAACTTCTCAAAACAAAGGTGGTATTGATCAAAATGAGAAGAGGAAATGCTACTATTGCAAGAAACAAGGACATTTAAAGAAGGATAACTCCTCCTGAAAACAAAGGTAGTGTCTCTGGCACATAACAAAAATGTAGATATAGTTTAAGGTAACTCAAATTATGAGAATATTGAAGCTCCTACTGTTAGTTGCTCTAGATATAACACAAGTTGGGTACTAGATTCTGGTTGCTATTTTCACATGTCACCAGATAGAGATTTGTTTTGTGATATCAAGTTGAAAGATTCTAGTCATGTGTTACTTGGTCACAACTATGCATGTAGTGTAAGTGGAGTTGGTTGCATTAAGATCTGGATGTTTGATGGTGTCTTTTAGGCAGTTGAATGATGTGAGATATGTGCCCAGACTCGACATAAATTTTATATCATTAGGTAGTTAGACTTAATGGGATACTCTTACATCTCAAAGAATGGTGAACTGGTAGTGTCAAAAGAAAGTAGAGTTGTGTTGAAATGAATCAAGAGGGTTGAGTGGTCTCTATTACGTTGAAGGTACTACTATAGTGGGACAAGTAAACTATAGTTATAAGGAGGACATGACAGAGTTATGGCACAAGAGGTTGGGTCATGTTGGTGAAAAGCGATTGACAGAGCTAGCTAAGATGAATGTTTTTGATACTGGTAAAATCACAACTATGTTTTGGGAAAATCTAGGAGAACAAGTTTTGGGAAAGGTATGCATAATTCAAAGGATATATTGGATTATGTGAACTCTGATTTTGGGGTCACTCAAGGACTCAAACCTTGAATGCAGAAAAGTACATAATGTCAATAATTGATGATTATTCATGTTGGAGAATTGGTTGGTTGAGCAACCATGTATACGTACTAAAGTCGTAAAATGTGCAACTTAACTTGAAAGTTGAAATGTCAATAGAACATATCTTTGAGCAAATTTTATATGTGGTTCACCATTTGTGTTGACATGTTTTATAGTTTATCACATGGTGGGTTACGCAAGCTACGTGATTATGTAATACATGGGCGAAAACCAATTCTCGGTGTGAATAAAAGTTTGGCTCGAATTGTGAGGTACAAATTGAGAGTATAAACATTATGTGAATATTGTAGAAAAGGTCTTTTGCACTTGTCCCATGTAATCACTCCCATTTTACCTTTTATCTCTTTAATTTTCAGAATTCATGATAGATTTAAAATGGACTCATGGTCTTGCACCTCTAATAAGGTTTTATGGTGGCTTTAGTACATGGATTAATTTGTGACTTTTGAGGCAGCCTTTATTGGCTATAAAAGTTGGTTTCTCCACCACTTTGGAGACACAAGAAGTACACAATCTTCTACTCTCCCTCTCATCCATTGGCATCATCATCCTCAATTCATTATATAGAGATTTGCATAGTATGCATACACTTGAGTATCGAGAGAGTTCTAACACTTGAAAGGTTCGAAGGGACTAATTTTGTTGCTTCCAAAATTAGTTGTGATTGGGCATTGTACATTGGGAGCACATTGTTCAAGTAGGCCTGAAGCATATAGAAAGGCGGGGAAATTGTGCTTAAGGGGAATTTGTTACACCGCTGTCTCGTCCAGGATTCAATCTGAATTCTTTAGTACTTGTATGCTTAACACCGTATTTCCACTAACATAAGGTAAGTGTTGTTAATATTGTTTCTTACTCTTGTTGAGATTTATAAATATGATTTGTGTAATATAATCATATAGTTTTTCTTTTGTTGGCATGTCATGTGGAGGAAAATCAATCGGGGGCCAACAATTCCAAAAAGTTATGGGTTTATATTTGCAGGTCAAAGTACAAGGCTTTCAACAGGTTTAAAGAGTGGATTGTTGAAGTAATTAATCAATCTAGAAGGAGTGTGAAGTACTTAAGGACATACAATCGTCTAGAATATCTATCTTTTTGAATATAATGAGTTCTACAAGCTAAAAGGTATACAAAGACATAAGGAAGTTCTAGGTACACCTCAGAAAATGGAGTTGATGTGAGGATGACTCTATCTGTGTACACATAAAAGAAGACATTTTCAAGCCCTCTAAGCATAGCCATGTGTCATGTTGACGTCGCACTATTGAGCATTCATATTGGTCAGTTTTTTCCAAGTGTATTTTGATTAGTTGTTAGAATTTTAAATTTGGTATGATGGTTGTGGAATATTTTAAATAGTTAAAATGTAGTGCACCATATAACTCACATGATTTATTTTTAGTATGTTGAATTCATATATAATTTTTATTTAATATCATATATTTTTATTTACAAAACTCCGAAAAATATTTTGAGCATATATAGATTCACCGCGACAAG
>JAYMSR010000577.1:0-13321 GCA_036897825.1 Plantago rigida | reverse complement strand
AATCAAGCATAAGGCACACAATTGATATGAATAACAAACAATTGTAGATGAATACGATAAATTAACCAAACTTACAATAATCCAAGGTCTCGAGAATAGTATAAGGTTGCTGACCAAGCTCCAAGATCCAACAATGGCCAAAACTAGGTCTAGGAGAATTTTAGGAGATAAAATTCGAGTATTCAAAATTATGGAAAACAATGACAAAAATTAACCTAATAAAGGAATCCTAATCTGCTGAAAACTCGGCTCGCCGCGGCGAGACAATACCTTCGTTGCGGCGAGATTTTCCGTGTTGAAGTGTGCAGTCTGTCTTCAGCTTCTCGCAGCGGCCGAAATGTATTTTGCCGCGGCGAGCTCTTCGATTTGGAATCCTTTGGCCCTTCGCACTTTCTCGCCGCGGCGAGCTTCTTTCTTCTCTCTTTCTAGAGCACGCGTAACTTCTCGTCGCGGCAAGAGTAACTTCTCGCCGCGGCAAGCATCATCTCTTGCCTCGACGAACTCAGCTGATCTTGTTCTCTCCATATCTTCTTTAAAACACAATTTTATACAAGACAAAACTAAAACACGAAAGCGTAAAAACTTACAAAAAACACTAAGAAATGCAAACAAATACTAACAAAAGTACAGTGAAAAAGACAAGATGAGACTCCAAATTATCGTCTCATCAGATATTACATGTGATGATGTCAATTGGTCTAGCTGTGAATCAGTAGGTAGTGATGATGAAGAAACAACTGAGAAGAAGGTGAAGCAATGGAACATTGCCAAAGGAAAGTTGAAAAAGAGATTGGTAAAGTGTCAGCAATTCCAGCCTGTTGATGTTTTTGATCCACAGTTTGAACTTGGACATGAATTCCATAGCAAGAAGGTGTTCCGTGAGGCAGTACACTCATACGCATTTAGGACTTGAAGTCCCTTAAATATAGGTCCCAATGACTTGAAAAGGATTCATGTGAAGTGTAAAGGAAAAAGAAGGGGGGAAAATGTCCCTTCAAGTTGTATGGCCATGTAATCAAAGGGCAGCCAGGATCATTTAGGGTAGTGGAGTATTTCCCTAAGCACACATGCCCTGAAGACCACACAATCAAGAACATCAAGTCTCCTTAGATTGCGAAGATGTATCTGTTTACTTTTATCATTGACCCAAGGAAGAGAGTTAGCACCCTTGTTGATGATATTAAGATGCAAATTGGTTTGACTGTTAGTAGACAACAGGTATATTGGCTTAATTAGTGTGCTTTTAATTGTTTATTCTTTATGCTGTCTTGTGAGCTTATTAATTGAAAAATGATGTGTCTATTTACAGGTGGCTAGAGCTAGACAGGTAGCTTTAGAGTATCTATATGGTACTGCAGAAGAGAAATATACAATGCTATGGGAGTATGTGGCTGAAGTTAATGCTAAGAACCCAGGTAGCACAGTTTTCATGGGGTTGACACCAGATGAGGGTAGATTTGTCAGGCTATAGCTCTCTGGCACTTGCAAGGAAGGATTTAAGGCCTGCAGGACTGTCATTGGTGTTGATGGTTGCCACTCGAAGGGGAAATTGGTGGTATCCTTTCGACAACAGTAGGGATTGATGGCAATAACAACATCTACCCTATTGCTTGGACAGTTGTTAGAAGTGAAACATATGAGACATGGAATTGGTTTCTCAGTACCATTGAAACTGATCTTTAGCTTGGTGATCATCATGCTTGGACTTTCATGAGTGACAAGCAAAAGGGGTTACTTAAAGCTTTTGTTGAGAACTTTAATGGGAGTAAGCACAGATTTTGCGTAAGACATCTTCATGGTAACATGAAGAAAGCTTGTAAGTATGTTCTCTTATTGTAATATGCATATTAACTTTGACAATCATCATATGTAGTAGGTAAATGATTCTTATATTTTTTCTATGCAATATTTTAGGTTTTATAGGGAATGCTTTTAAAGTTGCTTTATGGAACATGGCATGTGCCACTACTATACCCCAGTTTGAGAAATGCAAGTCAGAAATGGGTAAGTTGGATGAAGGGGCTGTTAAGTGGTTAGAGGCAAGAGATCCTACTTGTTGGTCCAGGGCATTCTTTGACACTCAAACTAAGTGTGACATGCTCCTTAACAATGGTTGTGAGACTTTTAATTCTTGTATCTTGGATGGTAGGGAGTTAGGGATTGTCGGTATGCTAGATTGGGTGATGGAATATGTGATGATTAGGTTGAGGAAGAATAGGGAGGTGTGTTATGAAAGATGGAGAAACATACTATGTCCCAAGATAATCCATATTCTAGATGAAAATATGAGCAACACTATAGGCATTGTACCCTTGAAATCTGCCAAAAATGTGTGGAAGGTTGTTTCCAAGTTGGGGGATAAATACACTGTGGATTTGGAGAAGAGGACTTATGGCTGCAGGAAATGGGACATATCTGGTATCCCTTGTAAGCATGCTCTAGCTTGCATTACTGAAAATGGATGGAAAGTTGAGCAATTTGTTGATCAAGATTGCTATGTCTCCATGTACAAGAAAGCATATGAGCCAGTTATAGTTCCTATTAATGGTAGGCATGAATGGTTACAGACTAGACATCAGCCACCATTGCCTTCTGGTGACCCTTGAAAAAGGGGTAGGCCTGTCAACTTGCGGAGGAGAGATGTTGATGAGCCAAAACAGAAAAGAAAGAAGAAATGCAGGGGTGGTGGACCACCCACCTTATCAATCTACAATAATTAAGTACAAGCTCAAGAAAGAGCAGCAAACTGTCAAATGTAACTTCTGTCATGAAAGCTACCACAACATTGTTTCTTGTCCTCTTAAGCAAGCACATGATTTGGAGAATGGTATACAAAGGGTATGAATTCATCAATTTCTCCTATTTCATTCATTGTGTTTCATATTTACAATATCTTCCTAACACTTAATAGTTATGTTGTATGTAGAAACCTCCATCAAAGAAGCAGAAGAAGGAACAGCCGCTCCGAAGCACACTAAGATTTCTCAACAATCAAAACCAAATGTATTGACTTAATCTTACCTAATCTTACTTGATCACCATGTTGTTGTTGTTCTTTTTATGTTCATGGATTCATGTTCTATTATTGTATTTGTGTGAACTTAATCCATATTAATGTAATCCTATACAAGTGTAGTTTGACACATTTAATCATATTATTCCATTTTATGGTATACAACTATAAGACATATTTACAGAGTGCCATCAATGTCATGTACTATCAACTCTTTTTATGACAGTTTTAGGGGTGTTACTTTTAGATATCATATTTATTGTCTTTTGTGACATGGTCCCACATAAATGACCTTGTTTTTTATGTCATATTTACTCCCTTTTGTCACATGATCCCACATAAAAGACCTTTGTTTCTTGCAACAATTTTTATATGTTGCTATTTTAGGGACATTTCCTACTTGTATTGATTTTCTTCTAACTCAATTCATGTCATCTCATTTAAATAGGTGAACAAAGTGAAACCTGGCCTGCTTCATATGGTAAACAAGCTAACAACTAATCCACAATCTGGTGAGGGATCTTCTTCTGTCAAAAAACCACCATCTATGTGGGCACAAATGAAAGCTTGTGGTTCAACTGCTAACTTCAGCAAAAATCTGAAAATTGATGGATCGACAGTCCACATGAAACAGCTAGCTGACATCACTATAAGTAGGGATAAATTGTTGGAAGCTGCTAGAGTGATGAGCTTGAAGAAGACATACAACCATGAGTAGTTTAAGTGCATCATTGTTGACGATGATGTTTTGATATAACTAAGTTGTTGGATTTAAGAACTATGGTTTATTGTTAGTGGTGGAACTATGTTTTATTATCACCTTGTTTTGCTGATGGATGGAAACTGCTTATTATGCTATTTAGCTAATTAATGTTGGATTGATTTTATGTGTTGCTTTAATTGATGTGCTTGGATTGATTTTGTGTTGCTTAATTGATGTGTTGTGATATATATTAAGACACAGGTTTAATGTGAAGATATATGGCAAAGGTCATGCCCAAATTTAGACTCATATGGCACTGCCTTGGGCAAGCCTTGGAGCTGCCCTTGGCAAGGCTTGGTACTGCCATTACAATACCATTCTGGTCTCTATCCATGAATACATGCCCCAATTTCAATGCATTGTTACACACAAAAGTGTTTATGCAAAAGGCACGTTCAATTACTAAACTGGTTGTTCCATTCAAATCTCCACAAAACATTATAATTTTGGAACTAAACCGAACCAGTTCTACTACCAGTAACACATAAACCTTGGTTAACATAAACCTTACTACATGTAGTACACTTCCTAGCAATAACACTACAGTTACATGGACAACCAAACTACTAAAATGGCCAACACTCCTAGGCAAATCAGAAAACCATGCTCCATCTTCTCCAACTTGTTCTTCAGCCATTGATTCTCTACAACCAATGTATTGTTCTGTGTAATCTTCTCAGTCTCAGACACAATGTCCTTCCTTTCAGCAAATACTTATTTTTTAGAAGTCATGTCTAAACACCTCTGTATATCACCCCTCATCTCAGTAACTTTCAGTTCCAATTCCTTCACCTGATTTTCTGCAACAATTTTCCGGCAAAACTCCGACATCGATCCGTAACAGTCACTATAATCCATCTGGGGGAAGACCAAGTTTGTTCAGACACCATGTTACAAGGAACCAACGAAAGAGGAAGGTCTATGCTTGCTATGAGTGAGGGGCGCACGGATTCGATCGATCTTGCCAATTGGGGATTAGGGTTCTTGCTGAAATTGGGAGAAGGAAATGGGTGGGTGGGATTCGATCTTGCCAGTCATTATAAACGTTGATTTGATCTCCGTTTTTCTGTTTGAATTTTATTAAAAAAAAATTATTTTATTTCAGAATTAATTTTTATGATTTTTTATAATTTGTTTGGAATTTCAAAATTTATTTTTTATTTTTTTAAACAAAATATGGTCAGAATATACATAAATACGGTCAATATACATTTTTCCGTTGCCACATCATCGAATTGAACATAAAATTGATAGAAGTATCAAAATTCCATATATATTATTCTAGTGTATTGAAATCGGATGAGAAAGAATAAAAATTGGCAATGTCGTATTTGTAGTGTATAAAAAAAATTCCACTCGTGTGGATATTATCAGTCGTTTCATCTTTTTGTCTTGTATACCGACAAGACAAGACTCTGTTTTTAATTTCTTTTCCTTCTATTCTATTTCATGCGAGCAGTTTACTTCAATTTTATAGTCTGTTATCTTTCCTTCTGCTTGATTCACATCATATATATAACTCATTGTTTAGTCTATCATTGAGCAAAAGGGAGCAGAGATTCCACGTGAAGTCCAGTATTGGATCAATGAGGTTAGAATTTTGAATTTTTTTCAGGTTAATTTTGAGTTTTTGCACTAATTTGGGCATGGTTTTGTTTTCAGTCAATTAGAAGAAGTTTGTTCCAGAATCCAGATTATGTTAAGTATGCAATTGTTTCTCATACAGTTTGAAAAAATATTCGTCTATTGACTCGAGTTGTAAATCTGAACTCGAATTGAGTTTTGCTACATTTCCGTATTTGTTTTTCCACTCTACACTGTGTACTTAATTTGAGTTACTATTAAACCTTATGAAATTCACAATTCAATACCAAACACAATGAGTTTGAATCGAATGCCAAACACACAGATTGATTTTACACTTGCAAAACTTGTTTCACCAGGTCAATAAGTGAACAGAGGATCAAGTGTGAAACTGGTCTTTGCAGTATATTTACCTGTTTCTTTCCGTGTGTCAAGAAAATGCTTAGCTTTTACTAAGTAAAAGAAGACAAAGAGAACAACACCTTCTATGGGTTATACTGGTGAAAATTAGGGGATGCGCTTTAACTGGTTGGTTTCCAAGTCTTTTAAGGTGTGGGTTTTCTGTCTATTACAAGATTTTGCCTTTACTGTAGTAGAAATTCGAGCAAGTCTTGTGAAAGATCTTGGGACAATAACTTGATCTTTCTAAACAATAGTTAAATTCGCAACATAGTAGTATAAATCAGGTGAGTGTTTGAAACACTTGAGTAAAAGGCATATCATGTCTACTCATATGTCTAGATTGTATTATCAAAATTCAGAAGATTGAATTAAGCAATGGACCTAGTAGTAATAAAAGAACACTCCTCGGACCAATTAATGTGGTCATGTCTGATATTGGGTGTTCCAATAGCTATTTAAGTAACGGTCAATTAGATGTTAGGACGTAACCAATGTGGCACAATATGCGAAAGAGTGCCGTGCTGCTTTTTTACTGGCAATACTTTTTATTTATTCCCATATGGAACTTAAATCTATTTTGACTTCTATGTTTCACTTGCATTGATTATTAACTAGTCTCTAATGTTTCACTTGTATTGATTTTTTAATATGATACTACTTTTCTGTTTTATCCACATTAGGTCACATACATATTATCTGTTTCTGTTCCATCCTGCTGAGTTGATCAAGTGATAACAAGTCGAGCAATAATGAACGGAGCAGTTTCTGTTTTCATAATTGTTCTGGTAGTAATGCTATCACCAGATGCATCATTTGCTGTTCCAAGGGCAGAGGTCGTTCAGATCAGGTGTACTAACCAGGTGTCGGACAATCCGACCCTCTACGTGCCAAATTTTATTGAGAGTATGGAGAACATACGCTCACAAATGCGAGCCTCAGGTTTTGGCATAGCAAGTACAGGTTCAGGGCCCAATGGTCATTTTGGCTTAGCTCAGTGCTATGGTGATCTTTTGTTGCTTGATTGCGTATTGTGCTATGCCGAAGCACGTAACATTATACCCCAGTGCTTTCCGATGAGTGGTGCAAGGATCTTCCTTGATGGCTGTTTTATGCGTTCTGAGAATTACAGTTTCTATCAGGAGTACACTGCTCCAAACGATCCTACTATTTGTGGGAACACAACGCGAAGAGATTTATCATTTCAAAAATCTGCAACACAGGTGATGGAGCACTTGATTAATTATTTACATACCTTATTTGCTAGTCATACATACAAGATTTCGACCGTGATGAATATGTGACTATATATATATTATAAGCTAAGTCTATTATAAGAGATAAGCTTGCAAATTTTTGTACCAAGTGGATGTACTAATTTGCCCTTCAAAATAAAAATTTCCAATATTTATTTAAATTCAATATTAATTGACCTCATCTTCATTCTTTTCAAATGGAGAAGACGCTTCATCTTGAGCAAGCCTTTCTCACTAATAAATATGACGAGAAAGACTCTCTAGCTTCTTTCTCATGGCATATTCTCCACAATATGTACTCAGGCTAAAGAAAATTTAAGTACTTCAAGAATTTTGACGTTTCTTTCGCTTTCAATGTTTATATGTACACGTCTCACATGTGTTGAAGGCATAAAAGTTTATGTTTTGTTTCTCTCCTGACAATAAGTATAACTAAAAGTATAAAAGAAATGTAAGTCTTCCTGATATGCAGTGTTTAGATAACTTATCTACATATATGTCGTGAAAAAGTCATCGATGTCGTTAATCAAAATGTCTATGTTGTCAAAACATTGGTGTTTTTTCACATATACAAAAAACTCATTTTGTTACCAACAGAGACGATAACATAGATCCGTCTCTAAATAAGTTATTTAGAGACCGTTTTTCAGGAGAGTTTGTGATTAGAGTACCATTTTTAATTACTATATGTGAGTAAGTTTCCAGTTTTAATAATGTATGAAATTTTTGAAAATCTACGAAATTTATGCGAGATGCAGGGATACTAAACAACAAAAGTTAATACCATATGAACTATAGTCATAACACATGTGAGATGCACTTAGCTAGCAGAAAGATTCAATAATTCGAGTTCATTAACACACACATATATATATGTGTGTGTGTGCATAGATTGTTACAACTGATCCCATTACCAAGAATAACAAACAATAAGGATAGTACTTGTTAACTATTCTACATTACTGGAGAATCTCCAGGGAAACATCTATTAGTATTGGCACATTTTCTACAGTTATGGCAGCTCAGATGTAAGGTTGCTAACTATCCAACATCACCTCAGATTTCCTCGGTAACTTATGTTAGGTATTGACGGATCATAACACACACCAACATCCAAATAAGCCGTAAGACTAAGTCCAAACGGTCAGTACGAGAAAACTCCTTGCCCTACTGTACCTGTAAAGGATTAGAAAAAAAGCACCGTCCCCATGTACTTCATAAGGTTAAAAAATAAATTGGCATAAGTTATATCTGGCCTAGTAACTTGAGATATATCAATTGAGGATATTTGAAATGACAATTTTGGAACTTCTAGGTATGATATGGATCGCATTCCTTAAAATTTAATTCACCCTACTACTAGTATACAACTGGGTTGTAGAATACAAAGAAGTCCAGAAAATCCGTGTAACTACAATTTGTACTATCGGGGCTGAACTCAAGAATAAGAAGCAAATGAAATGCTACAAAAATAGTTAGTGCAGATATTGTTTGTAGCATGAGGGAGAGATAAAGTTCTGGTGTGTAGAAATCTGGGATAACTTTTTATTTATAGATTTCAAGTGTTGTGACACAACTCTTCAGAAATCTACTGCTGGATAGATGCAATTAATACCAATTAGATCTAATCCGCTGGATCACAACTGCTCAAGCCAGTGCTCAGGATTAATGACCGTTGGTTCAAAATTAATAGGTTGGCTTTTGTGGGTTACTTCAAACCGTAGAATTTTATGTTTTTGCCCTGATTAAATCTTGTTCGCCCAGATCAATTCAATCAAAAGATTAAATCCTGACAGTACAATTTAACAAAATTAACGGCCGAGATTGAGGCCCCCGAATTCACTCTTTTGTTCCTTGACAACTTTCCCAAACAAGCACCTAGACCCTCTCGTTATGTTTTTTTCTTTTCAGAAGCTCACCATTCCTCCCCTTAGATGAGCACCTCTAGTTCAACTTCTCGACTTAAGCGTTCGAGAAGCGGCCGCCATGAACTATGCACCTGTGCTCTCAAAAGCTTGCTTTATATCAAGATATTCCCATAGAGCTATCCGCTCTATATTTAGAGCACCAGCTAAGAAGCTAATGCGATATGGGTGTTCCGATAGAGGCATCTGCTCTATATCCGGAGGACTGCCTATCTACATGTCAGATATAGCTCAACCATGGAATTACTTGGTTACATGGTAGCACTATACTATATAATATTTTAGTATGATATTGTCTACTCTGGCCACAAGTATATGACAGTGATTTTCTTCTTAGTTTCTCATACTAGTTGAGGCTGTCTGTATACCAATTGAGATTGTCTGTATATACACATCTCTCTCCCTATAATGTTTTACAATGTTAGATTTTGATTGGACTTCTAACAATAAGTTAAGTACTCGTTCAAGTTTTTTTACCATTTGCATCGATTAGAAATTCAAAATAGAAGCTACCATATTTTTTATCCATTGATTTCTTGTCTTCGATCATTTAAGTTTACCACTTCGTCCAAAGTTTCCCCTGATTCATCTCTGTCTCTTCCCTTTCAACTCCTGTCATGAGTCTTCTCTAGTGGATGCTAAAATGGCATCTTTTCTCTTTTAACAGGCTCTATCACAAGCAGTGTCATTAGCTCCAAGGAATAATGGTTATGCAGGGGTACATGTGGCCGTGTCTGGGAAATCTAACGTGTCAGCCTATGTTTTAGCGAATTGCTGGAGGACTCTGAACGCAAGCTCTTGCAGAGCTTGTCTAGTAAATGCTTCTGCTTCGATATCTAGTTGCTTGCCGTGGTCTGAGGGTCGAGCACTGAACACTGGTTGCTTCATGCGGTACTCAGATATTGATTTCCTTAATCCTATTCCTCAGAATAGACCTTCAAGAGGTAAACTACTCTTACATTTCCATATTATAGCATTCCTAATTTTTATATGATCATGATTCTCTTTCTGCAGTGACTGTAATAGTAGTCATCGCAGTTGCAGCTGTTGTTTTCGTTATTGGGGTCACTATTGGAGTTTACATGTGGAAACATAGAATTATCCAGAAGAAGAGAAAAGGTGAACAGTTGTTTTAAGCTGCATTATGAAGATGTTGTATATGTGGAACTCTCTACTTTATTTGTTCTGTGGTGGTGTGTACAATGTAACTCTAACAAATTCGATTCCGTTCTGAAAATTTATGGTATACTGTTGCGTCTGTGTTCAGGGAATGCACATAAATTAGTGAAAACCCTCAACGATAGCAGTTTGAACTTTAAATTCTCCACTCTGGAGAAAGCCACAGATTCTTTTGACAAGGCCAACGAGCTTGGGAATGGTGGATTCGGTACTGTGTATAAGGTCCATATATAGCTAAATTTAAATTATATGTCGGTTGGGTTTATATTAGATGTGCCTATATTGAGGAATGTGGCTATAATGTTGATTTTGTACTGCAGGGAGTTTTACCAGATGGTAGAGAGATTGCGGTGAAGAGGCTTTTCTTTAACAACAAACATAGAGCTGCTGATTTCTACAATGAAGTTAACATTATTAGCAGTGTTGAGCACAGAAATCTAGTCCGGTTGTTGGGATGCAGTTGCTCGGGGCCGGAAAGTCTGTTCGTTTATGAATTCTTGCCTAACAAGAGTCTGGATTGCTTCATTTTCGGTAAGTACTATATGCACACAGGCCACAGCAGTCAAGTGGAGTATAACTTAAAGTTGAGCGATAGCTGATTTCTTGACTCATTCAATCGATCATATGGTTCATAGATTCCAGCAAAGGTAACTTGTTGAATTGGGAGAGAAGATTTGAGATTATTATAGGAATAACAGAGGGTTTGGTCTACTTACATGAGAACACGAAAACAAGAATCATTCATAGAGACATAAAAGCAAGCAATATTCTCATGGATTCAAGGCTCCATGCTAAAATTGCTGATTTTGGTCTGGCAAGGTCTTTTCAAGAAGATAAAAGTCATATCAGCACTGCTATTGCTGGAACACTGTGAGTCATATCAATATTGCTCTGTTTCAGATGTGACTCAAAGAGTATGTCATTGGAAGTCTTGGGCTTTTCATGTTTTCAATTGACAAACTTTTAGGGGTTATATGGCACCGGAATATTTCGCCCATGGTAGGTTGACAGAGAAAGCGGATGTTTACAGCTTTGGTGTTCTTTTGCTGGAGATTGTTACAGGGAAGCAGAATAACAGAAGTAAAACTGAACTGTACACTGAGAGCTTGGTTACAATTGTAAGTTCTCAAGTACAATACCTTATTAATCTGTCATCGACGTGATATTGTTTATTGTTACGCTCATTATCTCTGACTTCATAGGCTTGGAAGCATTTCCAAAAAGGAAAAATTGAGGAACTCACTGATCCAAATCTGATGCTGCAAAGCTACCAAAGCAGTAACAGCAAGGCCGAGATTATAAGAGTGGTTCACGTAGGGCTCTTATGCTGCCAAAAAGTCCCTTCATTACGACCATCCATGTCTAGGGCATTGCAATTGCTGGTGAAGCAAGACGAATGCCTCCCGTCACCAACATGTCCCCCTTTCTTGGACGAGAATACCATGGAACTGAATGACATGAGCGAGAGTCAGTCGTCTCCATGCCAGCGTGGCAATGTTGACCAATCTGCTGCCGGTATGTCAGATAGTATTTTCTACCCAAGATAATGCTGTATGCTGGTTTTGATTCGATACGATACTATACAATACGGGCTTGTCCGATTCGACACTTGTACTGTTGTCGAGCTCGAAAGTGAAGGTAAACAGGCAGGCTGTTTAGAGAATTGGAGATTGACCTGAGGCTATTGTGTTAAGCTGTAGATGTTGCATTTTTGAGCAACTTTTGTTGAGATGTATATACAGTATAAGATAAAAAAGAGATGTGTGTGTAAAATATTGGATAAATAAAACACATTAATTACAAATTTCAATGCATGAGGCTCATCCTATGAAATTTAAATTGGGTGAGTGTTAAATCAACAATATCAAATGATATTGATCGATGAACGGTTCAGATTAAATATGAAAATCTCAATGATAGTGATTAAATTTGAGAGATGAAAAGTTGGAGAATTAGTTAGGCATCTAACTAAGGTATCTAACTTCAGTTTTCTTGATCCTAGAGAGAGTTCTAATTAGTTTTCTTATGCAAAAAGGTTATCCAAAGGAGTTTGTTTATTCTAGTTAGATTTGGTAGTTGATTCTCTATACATAGTAAGGAGAGCTTGTTTGTTACATAGATCAAATCATCAACAGTTTAGCTTGTAGAATGAGTTAGGGATCATATTTCGAAGAATAACATATTAGGTTGATCTTATCTTTTATGTGGGATTATTCTTGTTATGTAATGTGATTGTAACCTAAGTATTAATAAAGGTTGTTGGTTGATCTCTGTAGACGTAGGCATTGCCGAACCACATTAAATCTTGGCTTTCTGGTTTTGGTTCATTGTTTATTCGATTATTGTTTTATGTCATTGTTACATATTCCTCATTATTTGAACTTAACATAAATCAACCAAGTTTGAAGAAGAGGGTAATCTATATCCTCATCCCGAAATTTTTAACCAATCCACAAAACTTCATACATTATTAAAAATAAAAAAGCTATATAAAATTCGATAAATAAGTACTAAGCAATTCTACCTTTATACTAAAGTGCACTTTTTCTTCACCTTTTTATTTTAGCATTTATTTTACATTTTCAAATAAAAATACACACAAACGTTATTGTATAGTTTTTGGGACAAATGAAGTATTTTGTAACAACTCAATAAACTAGTTGATACACAAAACTGTTTCACACAAATCTTTCATACTTACTCTATCTCATAAAACTTTATATGTATAAGGTTTGGCGTTTAAAAGATGAAAAAAATTATAAATTTATTGAAGAATGTGTACTTCTTGTTTAAATGTATGATTTATTTATTATTTATTATACATGGATAGATTCTTCTTTCGTCTGAAGTTTGTGGGACAGCTTGAGGGAATAAAATACAACGCTGTAATTTGGAAGACTTAAAAGTCTACCCACCCATGTTGCTTGAAATGATTAAATCTGTCCAAATTCATGTACATTAGCGAGGAACTGACAACATTGATAATGTCCTGTTAATGAACATTTTATTACATATCTTTTATCACAAAGTATAATAATCAAAATGTTACGGTGTTAATAAATGTTCTATTGTAATATAATAAAATATTAATATTAATAATATAATATATATGTTACTGATGACACATGTCATCTTTAAGAAGACTTGCCCTCTTTTTTGATGTTTGTATATAAGATCAATATTTTTGATAAAAACACACACT
>JAYMSR010000576.1:0-13322 GCA_036897825.1 Plantago rigida | reverse complement strand
AAAATAACAAGAAATACAAATCAAACAAAAAACAAAGATGAAACATAAAGAAAAAAACAAAAAGAAAAAAAAAACTAAACAAATTTTAAAAAGAGAATCAAAAACATGGTTTGGGAGGGGTGAGTCATCAGCGAACCAAATTTGCAACTCTGCTGGAGTAACAGAGTTACAACGGCATTTACAACTCCATTTCCAACTCTATTGGAGATGGATCAAATCAAACAAATCAAGTAATCTTAAAAGGTACCTACTATGTTACATTAAAACTTCATAACTTTTCCTATTTAGTGTTCCGATAAAAACTTCATAGCCTATTAAAAAAAATTATCCCTCTAATTAATTGTATATTATTTCTCTATCCACTTTATCATTATTTTATTTATTATATCTATTACTTCATCACCAACATAGTACAACTTTATCAATATTATAACAATTACAAACTAATATTATATTAATTTTACTTAACCAAGATAAAGCAATCCCTCACATGGACTGCATGACATAGGCATGCCTAACAAGACAAACACCGAAAAGTGTTCCACTGGATTTAAATTTAAACAGTATATGAAAAAAGAGTTGCATAAAACCATACAAAATACTAATCCAGTATAGAGTGCCATTAAACAATAAAATCTTGCAAATCCTCAGCATAAACTTCTTTGCTCTAAAATCCAGCAAAACAAAACAAAACGGGAAATTTTTACAGAAACCACCAATGGTGTATGCATAAAATCTATTCTGCTTCGCCAATTGGCGCACCACCCCTAGGACAATCAATTCAAACATTGTCCTCAAATACAATGTCATCCACATAGGGCTATATATTCCTACATCAGAATCTAAAAAATTCTACATCCACCACCTGATACTAGTTTCAGCAACAGAGCCTGTGTGCCAACCACCTCATCACTTCACACAATCATATTCTGGAGATTTCATCAAAAGCCAATGGAAAATTATGAAGAAAACTTCATAAAAGGTAATACTGTAGACTCCATCCAGTCCCAAGCCTAATATCCTCAAGTTAGAGCCCACAAAATTAGCCATGGCAGACACTCATAAGTCCACCATCTCATCTTGTATCTCGTTTGGCGCAATGAGCCCGGGTATTGACAGCATCCTTTGCCGGTCCCTTTCTCTCTGAGCAGCAGCCTCCTCCGCATACAGATCATTGTTGTCCTGTGTAATAAAAGGAAATAGCATCAAAGCTTATGTGGTAATTGCTGAGCAGTGATGAGAATTAAAGAACCCCTCCCCCACAAAAAAAAAGAACAAATCAAAGGCCCAGTCAGCGTAATCTTTATAAGTTTACTATGTTAATTACAGATATCACACCCCATTCATGCAGACAAAAAAAATTATACGTTATCCACATGATTCAGATGCATGATTTTTAGTCCATACTGAAACCACCGAAATTTGGATTCATAATATATTTCTTCCTGATTTCTGAACAAATACTCATATTGGAGAAAGTAACTCAATACTTGTAATTAAAAAAAATACCTGAGCTGAGAATTCTTTCGACTGCACAAGAAAATCCCGTATATGGTTTTTAAACGCGGGAAGTTCCAATCTGGACTCAAAAAGTCCAGTCACAAATTGAGTTACCTGAAAATATCCACCAGCATGTGAATAACTGTCACATAGTAAATATGTAAACCAAAACATAGCTTAAAGCTCCATGCCATTACCTCAGCTGTTGTCATGTTGGGGAAGGATGTACTCAAAAGCTTAATTGTGGTCTCACGGACAAACATGCTATTATTTGGATAAGGGTACGGAACTGCTGTAGCATCCCACAAAGGCTCAGTCAACGCAGTTGACTCCAACTGCCATTACATGACATTTATTATTAACATGTCCGGTGACAAGAAATTATTGAGACTAAAATATCAACACAAGAAGCACAACTGAAGCAGTCGGTAACTGATTAACAATTGTTCTTGCTCTGAAAAGAAGATTGCGGCAGAAAGGAAAAATGCATTTACCAGGCAGAACAAGTGTTGCAGTACGAGTACATGCAATTTGAAACCTGGCTTATGAAAAGTGTCGGTCAATACAGCAAATATTTCTTGCTCTATGGTCAAGAAGTAAGTCCTATAGAACTGATTGCAAAATTCAGTAGCCTGTAAACCAAACAAAACAAACCATCAGACATTCATAAGCCTGGGGCAATTGTAGGTAGTAATATGGAAGAAATTAATGGAACATACCTGGAAATTTTTCAGCATCTCCAATAAAAGGTTAAGTCCAGTTTCCGCAATATTTCTTTCAGTATGTCGGAAAGCCCAAATGATAGAGTCCATCACAAGTTTCAATTGCTGAATAAAACAGATTGTCAGAATACATCAAACGCAAAGAAGATATAAAAAGAATATAGTAGTGTGTATCAAATTCAATTATAAAGAATAGCATCAATGCCTTGAATATAAACCATACCTCGCCAGACAGGTGAATTAAAGCTGGAAAACAGTGAGCTGCAATGGCTCGGAGTAGCGAAAAGAACTTAAGTCGATGCTCAGGATAGTCTTCAAAGTTCTTGGTTATCATCTACATGTAGACAGCCACACGCCAAATTAATGATATATTGCATGTTCCAGAACATGTGTATATAAATCTCAGGCATCAAGCTGCACAAAGATGTTTTTTGGGGACTCGCAACTAATTAACACATTATGCAGTCTCCAGCAGCTCTAACACAGATTTACTGAAGGAAACACAACACATGCTAGCATTATATCATCCAAGCAAGTAACCAATACGAACAAAAACATCTATCTGAACTCAAAAAAAAAAAAGTATCATAAACACACTCAATCTATTTTACAGAAAGACCTTATTTAAATCTCCAACAATAGAGGTACTTTGGTTGTGCAGAACATGGACGATTATGGACATGGAACTGCAAACAAAATGTCCACATAGAGACTTTGACACATCTTGCAGATACATGCGCTTCTTTGAAATAAAAGAGAAGTTTATTTTATAAACTCACGCGTGCAGGTAACCAGAATTTGATCTTATGATATCCACATACGCATATAGCACCTTAAAACTAAAGAAATAATCATGATCTGTTGCAACATCATGTAACAATAATTAACTGACCTCTAGCGTGCACTGGAAAACAGCTTCAAATATCTGGGGAACATCATCAATCATAGCCCCTTTATACCTGAAAATTTAAAAACAAGGCAATAAATTAATTGCCAAGCCTGACAACAAAAATATTATTAAGCAAAAGCAACACTCTCCACAAGAATAACAGAATCTCACTGAATATAAGGCACATAATGCAATAATTATACGGATGTCTTGCGTGTTCACAGAAGTTTACAAATCAGATATATAGTCAAGGTACAGTGGTCTATGTTCAAATAGTCTGTATGCTGTCAACAGACCACTCGTTGCAGATATGCATTCATTAACACTTCAACAATAAAACTGTGAAAGCAACATATACTTATTTATTATGGTGGCAAAGAGAGATAAAACTTCTGACTCCCTTGCATCAGGAAGATTCCGTGCATAATCACCAAGCACAGGGTCCATCATACGTTGCACAAACTGTTTACCAATATGTGATTGATCTTCAGCCTTATCAAGGAATGTCTCAATGAGCGTTAGTGTTTCCCTCTTGACAGAGCTGTCAAAAATAGAACATGACAGGGAATAAGTATCAATATGCTATATCTATGTGAGATTGTTCACAATTCGGAACTCACCGTAGAAGTTTCACAACCGAAGTCTTGGAAGCGTAGGGCCCTCCTTGAGCAATGTTGGTGGATATCAGCTCACTGTACATTCTGAAGAGGTGCAACCAGAATCTTGATCATAAAGAAAGAAAGAAAGCAAAAAATAGAAACTCCATTGACAGTACTACAGTTGATATGAGTGTAAACATATCTGACTTACTTGTACACATTAAGCATGTGCTCAAAGATTAGAGAAATCTGAGTAAGGTAGTATGTTCCAAGAGATGTGGCAGCACTAGTATTTGTCTGGAGGAAGCAAACAAAGTAGTAAGAACATCAGAGACAATAACTGAATAACTGAGTTTATAGGAATTATTTGAAGGAACTATAAACTTATCATAAATGCATCTATGCTGACTGCAGCACTAAGAATCTCCAATACGCATGCAAAAAAGTTTTGCAGTTGCTGCATTTCTTTGGTCGAACAAATCTTTTGTACAACTGAGGCACTGGTCCCAATTAACTACTGTCTTAAACAACTACTTTGTGGGTCAAATTGTTTGTTTTTTTTGTTATAAACAGGGTAATGGATAGTAGAGCCAATTATTGTCAACAAAGTCTCTTGCATTTACATTATCAGACTCAATTTGAATTTACGACAGCTGGATGCATAAACTGTTAGATTAGGCTATTAATTGCATGAATATTTTTACGGATCAAAATGTTTCAAGCAGGTTATAATCATGATTATCTTTTGTGGGGAAGAAAAGGCAAAAAGGAGTAGAGCACTTTATTTCACAAATGCACTTCCGGGCCAAGGATCTCACACATTTGAACTATAAATAAAGATTGAAGTCTTAGAGCAGATTGTACACATAACCCTCTGGGAGGAAAATAAAGTAGGCCAGTTCTCCTTGAATGCTAAGATGTGAGATCCTCACACAAGCTGAACAGAAACAATTGTTGATTGTGTTTTCAACCAATTATCGACGTATCCAAAAGTGACAACAGCTTTGTATCCCAAAATGACATCTTTTGCAACAAACTAACCGTAAAAGAATTTTACTGAAAGGCAGCCATTTTGGATCCTCACAAACTAAAATGGCCTGCCCATCATCAAACTGTTGCATGAAACCCACGATCGTCTACAATCTATTAGCCAACTTGCCACCATTTGTTATTATTAATCCGAGAATAGACCTACTAGTGGAGGGGTGTCAAATGGGTTGATATCTAACTGGGTATATGGTTCGTAACCCATCCATTTAATGTGTCAAAATGAGAACTGAATGTCATGTTGGCAAATCTTGGTAGAACAGGGTCATGTTGGCAAAGCTAACACCATGGACTGGTGCTTATATTTAACGGTTGCACGTGAAGCGTATGTTGTTTCACAGGATAAATAATTACTCAAAATATTGATATTACATGCAAACACTGGATAAGCACTCATCCAGTTTGGTTTCACGAGAACTTACACAGTGCACAAGCATCATAATTGTTATTCAGTACTTGCACCGTCCCACGAAGAGTGTGATGTTTGAGTTTTTGGGGTCAACTTGGACTACAAATTACTCATATATACCATCAGAACAATTTAATTAAATTATATTCTGAAAGTATATTAAATGTACTTCCATAATATAATTTAATTAAATTTTTTTAGGTGTAATTCAGAAGCGAGTGGTGGTCAAAGTCAACCTCAAAGGGTCAATCGGCACATTATTACGGGTCAGTGGGTACTGGGTAGGTTATTAGTTTTACCCAAACTATTTATCACCCAACTATATAACCCCATTTGATAAATGGGTGTAGTTAGGTGGGTGATAACTGATAAATGGTTGTCAATCCTTCAAATAAATACTATGCCGGATAATGTAGTGGTCAAAAGTAATGACATGTCTCACAGGGACCAACCTGCAAGATGTTTAGGACTGCCCTAATGACATCTGGGTCTTTCAGGTATTCCACGCTTTGGTGTGCTTGCCCAATAATCTCAGCCCATTTCTGCAGGAGACCATGCATTAGCAACTTAACAGGACATAAAGATGCTATTCCCCATTCCCACCTGAATATGTATAGAAAAGCTTATTGAAATGCAGATTTACAGCTTGGATCTCATCTTACCTGATTAGGAAGCTCCATCAACCTCTGTAAATATTCATCCCTCTTTTGAGGATCAGGCTCGGCTTGAATCATATTACCAACCTAATAGACAAGTCAGCAGCATTAATAATGGAACTTGTAAAAGCTTGTTTGCAGCCATTCAAGGGTTTGGTACATGAGGCCATCTCAAATCCATTTGAACAATTAGGAAGATAAACATAACCTTTCAACTAGCACATGGCATTTGAGTTGGACCTACCGATTCATAAAAGGTGTGAATCTGATGAGGCTCAAGGTCTGCAATTGTTGTTGGTAAGGTTGTTAAGAGTTCTGATACAAAGGGCTCATTCTCTCCAACCTGGAATAATTGGATGTTAGTTTCCGATGCACCATTGTTAAATCAGTGCTTGCCACAAGCAGAGTCAATTGAAATCAACCTGTACAATAACAAATTTACGCTTGCACTTCTGCACGATTTTCAAGAATGTATCACATGCCATGTCCTACAACATTAGAAACAAAGACGAAAACAATGATTATGATCTTCCCAGAGTCTATAGACTGCAGGATGGCAGGCAGAAATAGATGAGCTTAGAAATAAGTTCACTTCTAACAAAAAGTGCATCATTAATAAACAGAAAAATGGAAACATGTACATCTAAAATTCAACCTGAACACCTGGATGAGTTTCGTGCATGAACTCAAACAACTTGTTTACAACAGTTTTCAAGAACTTCCAGTGTGCCCTCAAAAACCTTGGATATTGTCCAACCACATACCTGTATAAAAAGCAGAATCAAAAGTGATAATTTACTCCAAAGAAAGTCACTAACTTCCAATCGTAAGAATACTGTGAAGAATATACTAATCAAGCAAACGACGCCATCCAGAGTAACAATCAGTTGGTTTATAATAAAGATTGTTTAATCTTTTCCATGATACTCACATTATGTTGCTAGCAATGACAGCTTTATTGTCCTTCCCTTTGGTGATCTCACAAAGATTCAACAAATCGCGAATGACCATCACTAAAAATCTGTTTTCCTGCCAAAATGAAACAAGGGAAGAAAGAAAATGAGTTGCAATTATTGGAAGAAAACCTCTGAAGATGAAGAATTATGTTACTAAGCATAAAATCCACGACCGATAAGAAGAGTTACGTCTTATTCAGGAATATACTTTGGCAATATCTCATGTAAAGAAGCATGTATAATTGTGCAGAAAGCAAGCACAAGAGATAACCAAAATCAGGTCCTATTTTAGCAAGGGAAATTAACCTAATGTCATAGGCAGCAAAAATGAAACACTTGAGAAAAGAATCCCAACCTGTTCCTCAACCATTGAGCCAGATATAGATCCGATAGCCCAACACAATGTATTCAGGTTGTTCCAGGTCCAATCTTCCCCATTCAGCTGTTTGCTTAATTTGGTCAGCATCTGAAACCACACCCAATAGTTACAAAAGTTCTTATTAGAAAAAAACTCTGGAACATTAAGAGCCAAAATCACTGAGAGGTACAGCATAGCAACCGTCCCTAGATACTACAAAGATTAAAAAAGTCACGTAACCCGTGCACTACAAACTACAATACAATTAGATAGCAGGCAACTATAGAGGACCAAAATCAAAAGTAACTTTTACAGCTGAAAAGCTCAAGTGCTACGATAGAAAGCACCTAGATTAACAGCATTTGTTCAAACAGATGATCATCCACCGGAGATTAATCACCAATCACATAAAATAATACACAGACAAACTCAAGTCTGAACAGAGAGCATCTACCCTCCGAAAGAATACGCAAAAGACTAAACCATAAGTAAGCAAACCTGCTTTTCAGTATCTTCGTGGTCAAGATGTGCCAAGTAGATAAGTGTTTCCCTCATTATCTGCAAGTACATCACTCATTAACTTTCACTAAAAGATTGCAAGAGATGAAAATGGAACAGCTTGCACGAACCATTAAGGTATAGAATATAAATGAGAACCTTATACTGCACTAATACGTCATTGTCTTTCATAGTTTCGCGAACTATATTTCCATTTTCATCCTCTACAATAAGAACTTCTTCAGGCTTCGCCATGCGACAGATCATGAGTAGTCTCAATTTCGACATGGGTACAGCATAGAGTTGACGCCGCTGCATCACTTGTGTACCAGCCCCATCAAGCATAGCTGGAAGGAACGAGATCTACAAGTTTAAACAGAGTGAGAAAAGACATTTCATCGGATATTCATATTGTAATGGTCAAGGGAAACAAAAATAACGGTTTTTTATATCTCATCTCTGGCTCTACTTCCACCTGTCTCTCGAAAAATATGGTTTTGTGGATTGCAACAATTTTAATACGATAGTTGGCACATCAGTTAGACTTTGGAATCTAAAAGCAGGTAGGCCAGCCATCCCAGGACAATGGATAGATGGACAAACAAACAACTGATCAGTAGTTCATTAAGTTTACAAAAGAAAAGGGAACCTTCCGCATGGTGTGATGGAAATACATTTAAGAATTCTCTTCATTTTATTTAGTTCATGACCAACAAGAGTGAAGATTAAAAAACAAACAATAAAAAAAGGAACATTCCAGTGTGCCATGCTGACTACGAATTATAAATGCAGCACACCAGATTATATGATGTTCTGGACGGAAACCATAAAGATCAGTTCTACACAAAAATGGCAATGAACATAGCCAGCAGTTAGGCCCTTAACTATCAGTATACCAAGCTTATTGTTGAAGAACTTCTCCAACTACAAGAATAAGAATGCAGTAGAATGACCTTGTACAACACATCTGCTCAAATATGACCTATGCCTTACAATTAAACTCTGACTACTACGATTCGTTAAAAAGGACTAGAAGCCACAAATTCTAACAACAATCTAAGTTTCGAGGAGAAGAAACGCAATTGAGCAACGACAGATTGTACCTGCAGTCCCATCATGCTAGCAGGATTGTCTAGGTTGTGGTGAGCTTCAAACAACTCCAAAACTAAGGCGTTCCAATAATCCAAGCAAACCTGCAAACAAAGAACTCAGAGGGTTTGCAACAACATGCAAGTAGAGCAAACATGTGAGGCATACAAAATTCCCTTACCTTAAAAACTTCTGTGTCATCCACGTACGAAATACCGACAAGATACTCAAGACCTGAAAGTAATGCACTTATGTTCTCTGGTGAAGACTCCAGCACACGTATATGAGACTGCATACAGAACATAAAGTCCACAAGTCAATGGCACCAAGTTAGGCCAGAAGGACAAAAAAAAACATTAAGGGTCATACCCCAATGTAGTTACTTAAGCAGAGATTGCAAGTTGGGTGAAAAATGAAACTACATTCTTAGCTACCATGAAAGATCCATGCCACCCATATTTACAGTACACTACACGGATATACTCAGACAAATAAGCACAATCAAGACCGATGGCTTGGATGATAATTATTCACGCTATAATGATAAGCAAGTGATGCCCACAAAGAGATACCCGAGAGCTGAAGAGCTTCGGCTTTGGTGCACAATCTCTCAGGCTCTAATCCTCGTGAGAGCAAGAAGCCAATAATAAGATGTGTGTGTTTGCATGATCAAATTGTTACCAAGTAATCAAAGAAAAAGATCTAACAGACCATCCTCAAGGTAACTTGGAGATGAGAAACCTTCCAACACGGGACAAACATTCCAGTTACCTAAAAATATTACCCCCCCCGGAACAAGTAATTGGCCCTTTGTTCATTTGGACCAAAGATCAAGTACTCAGGCAGATATCTCATCACACCATCAATAACATAGTAGCCAATACGCAACTGGTTAGGCATATCTGACCTTTGTACTACGATATGTGGAAGGAGAATGGAAGGTGAGTTACCTTGTAAAAGGATGTGAAAAACAACGCCAAGTTCTGAATAAATGCCTGGAGAAAACATGCAGACCGTAAATTAAATTCAACAAAAGAATGTCCATAAAATAGTAAAATTAACAAACTTCCAAAAATTAACCTGCTCCTCAGAATTTCCATTGGCATAGACTTCGTTGAAGTTGCTTGTAGGTGCAAGGATGGACTTGTAGGTAGTAAAGGTGTGTCAATAATCGGTATGAAAGACAACGAATTATATGGAATGTTGCAATTACAAGGAAAAAATAAGATCATACTATATATTGTGAATAAAAAATCACAAGCCTACCTGTAGCTGCTGTATGAATATATTATATAATCTAACGTATTGGTTGTTGTAGAAATCCCCAAAACTAAGAGCAGCAATCTGAAAACCAAGAGATTGTACAACATAATTTAATTTTCAGGTCAATGCAAAACCATCTTAAATTTGTCAAGTAACAACTCCGAGACAAGACCTCTGTCAAACACTGAAGGGTACGATTCCGATATGCTGGCACTGGGAAAAAATTAAGTAGAGTATCAAGCTGCAAATTATTAGAGAGAGAAAATGTTAGGAGCGTGTCTAGCTGTAGAGGCCTCTGGGAAGTGGGAACACTCTGTTAACTCATGAAACAAGAGCTCCAACTTCCATCTGAAAATTTAACGCAGAGAGAAGAAACAAACCAATAGTGATTCAAATATGTAGCCCAGTGGAATCCATGAAAGAAAAGCATGCAGTGTAGCCAGGGTAGCTCTGATAAGCTCGGCTCTTTGAGATGCGGACAACACGTATAAGCACAACTCATGAATGAGCTGGAACTCACTGTAAACAAACAAACACCACAATAAAGATTCTAAATAATGAAAACCTGAATAATAGCTACTAGCATCCAGAATGCAATTTGAATAATACACACCCCTATGATACAGACATGGCAATTTCTACAAATAAAGCAAGGGGGGGAGGGAACACACACACACACAGAAGTTAATGAATGACTCGGCCTTGAGGAAATCTGCCTAAATTAATCGTAAGACAAACCAAATTTGAAAAAAAAAAATCTCTACAAGTTACCTGTTCAGTGACTGTTTTAACTCTTTAATCTTCTGCTGTGTCATTTCACCCCTTGAGAAATCGAAGACTTCCTCGCTAAGAAGCTGAAAACAAATTCGTATCAACTACCTCTGACAACTTGAGGAAGCAATCTCAAGAAAATAACAAAGACATGGTGATTGCTTACTTTTAGAATAGCCATGCAGTTCTCACAGATGGTTTCACTTGTTTTTGCAGCTGCAACCAGGTCAGGAATGAAGCTCCGCCACCTGGCTGGCCATTCATGCTTCAAAATCTGAATTTGCAGGAAAAACCATCACATTCACAAAAAGGGAGAAAAAACATCCTATTTTTTATGCTAAATGAAGCATACACAGAATCCTGATCAGAGTATATATTTGCTGAGCAGTGTAGTAAAGGTACACACATTATTGACAGGAACATCAGGATTATATTATATTACCTGAACCAAAATAATGTTCAACTTATTAACATACAGCCTCTCCTGTCTGAAAGAGTTTTCATCACTTGAAAGCTGGCAAGAGAATAGCATTTGGTAGGAATATGAGTACATGCCTAATCTGGAAACAGCAGATTAACAGTAAGGAAGTCGGGATTTTAGCTACCTTGACAATAACTTCAGATATATAGTTTTTCATGCCATCTCTTTGCTCAACAGGCAAAGCATTCCATCTATACTTGATAACACCTTCTAGAACCTGCATATAGGTAGTTCTGTAATCATACAATCGAACATCACCAAGAATGCCAACAACGATGCCAAGGGTTGAGAGTAGCCTTAGTGTGCGATTGATAAATACTGATTGTTGGTTTCATTATTGATTGACATGCTTATATTGGCCTCTGCTATTTGTCTTTATCCAATTGATATCACAGATATTCAAATCGAGCTAATCTCTAGATTGTACTTGATCAGTTGGCAGTAGGAAGGTTTTGAGGGCCAACAAGGCTTTTGCACTTTCTTAGTTCTGTGTGATAGTTTATTTGAGACAGATGACTTGTGATACTATTTTGCTGCACCGTGAGTTCTAGTTTGCTCAGAATACCATGTATCCAACCTATAACTTATGATTTTGCATGTGTTATTTTGAAACGATGACTTGTGCTTCTGCTAAGAATTTAAAATTGAGGATCATTGTCATTGTAATCTTGGTTTCAATAGCAAGACTGCTCATTAAGCATGATCTGGATTTCAGGATGTCCAAAGGTCAGAAACACAAAAAATGGACAATAGATATGGATAACCTGACAATAAGAAATACAGAAAGTATGGGTATACAAGCTCCAAGTCCAAACGCAAATAAAACATTTGACTTACCTGTAAGGCAAAATATTTGGTGTTCAAGCTCTGTGTATTAGATAAGATGTGAACTACTTGAAGCCACATGTCCTGATTAGTTTGCAAATCCCGCAAGATATGGTCAGCTGCAGCCCTCTGAAACAAAGTCAGGACAAGGAGCAGTAAGAATGTGTCTGGGCTACGGATACAATCAATTACTAACAATGAGAGTAATCTCTAACAAAGTAAAAAAGCCATCACGAGTTAGCCATTTCAGACCACCTGAATGACCATAATGTGACCTCACAAATTAATTTCATAATTTTCTGGAGAATGTGAATAGTTACTGAAACCATCAGTAAAAAAACACAAAAATGCATCTCAAGCATCATGAGCTAACAAAATACACAAGCAGCAAGACTGAAGGGTCTGGAATATGAGAAGGTTTGGCCAACAAGAACAAACCACTTTAAATGGCGTATAAGCACAGAGAAAGCAGCATGAGCAATTTCAGTACAGAGATGCATCGAAGAAAATTAACAGACGCAATATCAACTTCAATGTACAAAAAAATGGAACGACATAATCAACAGGCAGCAAGTCTGTATATTAGTTCTCTGTTTCTCTCTAAAAATGGGGGGAGACTTCTTTTTTTACCAACACTCACATTCATGATAACAAATTTAGAAAAAGAAAAGGTTCAAAAAGTTCACAGAAAATTGTCTATGGGACTTGTATCTTGTTTCAAGCAGATCTAAAGTCTTACTAACCCGGCCTAAAGAGAAGCAGAAACAATTCTGATTGGCATCATTTTAAATTTTTAAGAAACTTTCACCGTCAACTGAGGGCATTAAAAAAATAAATAAATAAATAAAAGCTTGTAAGAAGAAAAGTATAACAAATGGGCATTCCGAAACTAATCTTATATACTATCGAAACAGAGTTCCGAAAATATAAATCCCAAACCGACAAAGCCTTCTTCTAAGTTCTAACCTGTCTGATTACATCGCATTCAACCCTTAAAGGAGCATGCAAATCATTTTTCATCTTCGCCCGTAGTAAATCAAAGCATCAGACTATTTGAGGCCTTACAGACTACACCTAATTAATTCATCTACAAAAGCATAGGCATTCATGCATAACTATGCCATTGACATTACTGCACTGATGAAGAGAAGACATTCAAAATTCGAATTCCTCCTTGAGTAACCAAGTGAAAATGAAGGTAAACACACAAAAATTAAATTAAAATTAGAAAATGAAGGCTTCAAACCTCCTCTTTCGAT
>JAYMSR010000575.1:0-13337 GCA_036897825.1 Plantago rigida | reverse complement strand
GGGTCTCGTTAAGCCTTAGCCTGCCTGGCTTCATGCTTTTGGTTGTATCTGTACGTTTTTTGTTTAGCTTATGCTTTTATGTATGGTGTATGTTGCACAAGATTGTAAATTAAAAAGTTAAAAAATACTACATCGTCCCAGATTCAATTACCCGCAGGCTCGGACACAAGTTTTAATTAAAAGAAATTGAATAAAGTAAAAAAGGATTGAATAAAATGGAAGAGAATGAATAAAATATGAGAATTTTAAATTGGGACGTCCCAAAATGAAATACGGAGAGTTGAATTCGGGACGGAGGAGTATAGAATAATAAGGTGAGTGAATTTTGCACCGGGTTTCTTGCATTTACCCGTATTATATGAATTCATAATTTCATATCAACCATGATAAAGTTTAAATAAATAAACACCACTATATGTAGTAGATTTAGTTATTTTCATAATGTATAAAAGAAATGAGAGAAAAAGTCTTTAATCAATAAACGTTACCCTTGGTATATAAAAGAGAGAAACTTACGAGATGATAAAGTAGCAATATAAGAGAATGGTATTTCTCTCTCTTTAATTTATGCCCAAAAGAACCGAAGATGTACGAATAGAAAATAATGTGCAATGCCAAATGTTAACATAAATAGTGAATATAAGTTGGATTTATGAATATAATAAAGTAAATAAAATTATGAAAACAATCAAGTTTGTAGCACATGTGTTCAAGAAGAGGTTATAAAAGAATATATAATTTATAGAACGCTAGTTTGAGATATAATTTTTGGTACAAGGCTATTTTGGCGATTGATTCAGTTAGGAGATTAATAGAAGGGCTACAACTTAGTAATTTGACATGGAATTATAGTTAGCATTTAAACTTGTCAACAGTCTGGATCAATCCACACTGGATCCCACTCTCCAACGAACCTCTTCTCTTATATACTTATCAAATCTGAATCCAATCGGAGTATCGGACCGAGGTCCATTTGAAAAATCCACACAAAATCTTAGCTTTAGGGACATGTCAATTTGGATCCGACCTCCATAAATTTGGATTCATTATTTTTGCCTTTGTGAATGTTTGGTGCTATGCACATATTTCTTCGACGGGTCCACCTCTCTATTGATCCAAGACCCGTTAAAAGTCGCTTAAAAACGAGTCGAATACCTGATTTTTTTAGAATAACTCTAATTAATTTAAGAAGTGACATACAAACTTCTAATATAGAAAGTGTTCTTTGCGAGTAAAATATTTACAAAACAATACAATTAATTCTTTTTAGGAATGCTCATTGTTGGCATATTGCTAAGACACTACTACTAATCTACTACCATGAAGCATGAGATCCTGCTAGATAGGTTGCTTCTATTAAGAGTTCATGATATATCCAGCAGACGCTTATAGGCGGCTAAAGATCAAAACTATGACTGTTGAAATGAAATATAGCATGATCATCTCTCCGGCCAAGATTTTGTGTCCTGCACTCTCTAGCAACGCTGGTCTGAAGAGACGATGGTCCACAAACGATAACACCTATATCAACACCTCCCATTCGACTTGCCATGGACTCAAAAATCTCTGTTGAAGAGAATCAAGTCAGACCAAAAAAATCATGGCCACAATGCTTATGCAAAGAAAAAGTTGCTAATGTAAAATGTTTATGTACCTTTGAAATTAGGTCTTTGGCCATACATGACAGTGTTTGTGGATTGTTCATTGACAGACATCTTAGGCTTATACTGTCTCACAGTTTCATTTTCATTGATGTTCTCAGATTCGTGAAGAGAAGTTTTTCGATCCCAGCAATGCCATAAACCAATTACAAGGCCTCCGAAAAGGATAACACTCACCAACATGCACAGAAAGAACAAGAGCCCCTTATACCACAAGTAAGACGCGTTAACATAAGGATTTATGTAGAAAATGTCTAGCAGAGCCACAGTAACTACAAGGCCAATTGTGGATACAATCACATATATCCCTGACCATTCTATGTTTCCAGTTCCTGCTAAAACGGATATCCCTCGTGTTGTGGATGAAGGACAAGTAACTGAGCTAAAAGGTGCTATTGATTTTGCCTCTTCCTGCAGTTGGATCAACAGGTCACTGATCAAGTTTAAATGGCTTGAAGACGTAACAGGTCCTAAGTTAGAGCCAATCGCATATAAACTCGCTCGTAGACTTTCTAAATTCTTTTTCATGCCTAATTCAAAACGCAAGGAACAATATGCATTATGGTAGATACACAAGGAGTTATTATGGAATCGGTTCATATAAACCGATTCAACTGATCATAAATTGTTTCCTTACCAGTTCAGGTTCTGATTCGCGGGTAACATAAGCTTGGATCTCAAGATTAAGCGTATTGGAGAAAGCTGGATCCATATCGACAGTTTTAAGAAGTGGAAGCTCATCTGATGTTTTGACTGCCCATACTAGGAGCACGTTCCTTGGCAAACAAGGCATGCCATTTTTTACACGGTGCAGAATGTCGCTCAATATGGCCAGAAAAGGCGATATTCCTATGCCACCCGCAACTAAGATAAGGTTTTCGTACCTAAATGAAACAGGATACACCAATGAATTTTCAGAAATCAGTTGTAAGAGCAAATTCTAACTGCATTATATATGGAGAGTGATGTATGATGATCATAATATGTTAACAAAATACAGTATATATTTAGAGAACATACTTCAAGTAGTATGGCGACCGATGACCATACGGCCCCTCCACAGAGGCTGTAAGTTCACGAGAGACGCTTGAGATTTGTCTCTCCAGTTTCTTAGTCCAATCTCCAAGCCCCTTGATAAGAATTGCAATGTGATGCTTACCGTCTAGAGGACTAGATGACACGCTAAACGGATGCCACTGAAGCCAAGATAATTCACGAATTTGGATAAAAATCCAACCAAGGGAATTATACTGAAGATCTGAAAATAGCAAAAAGGTGCTTAGCAATCACATAACTTCAGAAAGTATATGCAAAGAGCTAATTCTTACTTGCTGGCTTCGAAAGAACTAGTTCCATGGCTCCACACGGGAAGGTTCTAGCAGAAACTATGTTAACTGTCCTCCGCGATTGACAGAATCTAAGAAAACGATCTAGCATGAAGAGGAATATTCCTCCGGAAACAAAAGTGAAAACAAAATCACCAACATGCATGGCCAAGAAGACGACGAACACAACATATAATTGGTGAGTGTAGAAAAACAACTCAAAGTTGAGCCTCCTCACTCCAGGAAGTGATGTAACCCAAATCAGTAGACCGGATAGGAGGCTGATCACTCCCGGAAAATGAGCAAATCCGATGTTTTTCCACTCCAACTACACAAAATGACAAAAAGGGTTTTGAGCATTTTCATTATTTAGCTGATAGTTTTGAAAATTTGCCAGAACTTAGAGAAAGCAGATGAAATTGGCCAAATCAAAAAAACATTGTGCACTGTATGCGAAAATGTTAAAAGTCATACGTTGTCTGCAGATGCTTGTATATAAAGGGAGACTCACTTGGCGAAGGAGTTGCCCTTCCATTGTCCATCCGATCAGGTATAAAAGGCCATGTATAGTAAAAATGGTCATTGTGAGATGCCCCAACCAAACGTGATACTTGGTTGCATGCTCGAATGGAATGTCTATAAGCTGTAGAAGAACAGATCCCCTTGCAATCGGCAGAAACAAAAAGGCCAGGCAAAAGATTCCAATATTCCCCAAGTTAAGTCCTGTTTGCTCCAGCATTTCAGCACTGAAATAATATTGTGTTACTTAGCCGAATTGCTCAACAATTAATGTAGAAAAATCTGAAGCTGGGTACATTTTGAAGGTTGATACCAGGACATATCGTTGGTGATTTTCGTAGTTTGAATACAAAATGCACAGATGATATATGCAACGAAAAGGACGATGCCAATCATCTCTGCAGCTGATACCACTCCAAAAGGTCCATCCACAAGAACTGGAAATGTCCACAGGCGAATGCGTGGTATTCTTGAATTCTTATTTCTGAAATTCAGCATGCAAAACACATGTTCTAACTTCTACGCCACCCAAATAACAAAGTAGCAGGTTTAAAATGTAACTTTCTGAACAGATACATAACATACCCATGAAATTCCTCTTCTCCGCAGAGAACAAGATATGCTATGCCAAGAAACGCAATCAGCAAGATAGGTGCACCGAATAGCAGAAACAAACTTCCTGCAGCAAGAAAATATTTCAATGAAGATACTCTAATAAAAACAGCAGAAGTCAAATGAGTAACTGAATTTAGCTTGTCAGTTAACCTTTGGTTCCAAACAGAGTTGCTCCAGTAGCTTGACGCCACTTGAGATAGATAGTAGTCCCTAAAGGAGATGGAAACACGAAGATAAGAGCAACCCATGCAAAAAACACCAGCCATATTACTCCCCTGAGAATCCATTTTGCTGAAGAAAGCAAAATATGTCTCTTCCTGGAAAAACTTTCTTTTAGCAGAAGTGGTTCTTGGCCTGACATGTCATTCGATGTAGGCCTAAAGCAAGATAAATCAATAAACAAGCTGTAAAAAGGGATTGTTGTCTTAAACTTCCAAGCCTAGTTAAAAAGCAAGACAGTTGATTGAAGATATCCTTGTGTTTAGCAAAAGGCCAATGAATCAACATAGATCAGTCATCCACAAAAAATAAAAATATCAGACATTTGAAGAAAACAAAAATCTGGCTAGCCACATAAATCTTGGACAACTCATACACTCTTTCCCTTGTTTTCTTTCCTACAACGCACATTCTTGCACGAAATAATGAACATTATTGATCAGATGAAAAGGAGGGGCCAAGTGATTAACTACACAAGTTCAATTTGCTGGTTTATGAAATAACACAAAGCATTTGCTGTATTGTTACAGTTCATATGTGGGACTGAACACCTCTATGTAAACTACTTAATTAGTTCAACATTATTCGTATTGCGAATATTGATCTGCAGCGTGTTTAAATTTGTTGGACATAAACAGAACAAAGTCATTACAAATCTGCTAAACTTTAACAGATACATCATGTCTTTATGCTATATATTTCATGGTTGAAATAAAATTAGATACACCATTGTACTACTAAATAAATAAAACTTCATTATATACGGAGTATATGGAATAATAGAAACTAAGAGCCATCTGGACTTACATGTTTACTAATTATATACATAATTTACTGCATCCATAGCTCATCTCATATTTTGAGCTAATAGCAGTTCATGCTATATACAGCAGATGCACAGCTAGAGATCAAAACTATGGCTATTAAAGTGAAATATCGCCCCATTGCTTCTTCGACTGAGATTCTGTGTCCTGCACTCTTTAGCAACGCTTGTCTGAAGAGTTGGAGGTCCGCAAACTATGACACCTATATCAGCATTTCCCAGTCGACCTGACATGGACTCGAAAATTCCTGCAAAAGAAAGGAATCTAGTCAAGACAGGTGAAAAATTATCTCAAAAAAAAAAAAAGACAGGTCAAAATTCTTGGCCACAAGGCATATATCCGAAGTCTAGAAATCTCCATGAATGATTGTACCTTTGAAGTTCGGTCTTTTACCATACAGAACAGTGTTTATGTATTGTTCAAAGCCAGAACGTTCATACTCTTGGATAGTTTCATTTGCATTGATGACCTCATATTCCTGCAGAGACATTTTTCGCTCCCACAGATGCCATAACCCAATCACAAGGCCTCCATAAAGAAAAACACTCACTACCATGGACATGATGAACAAAAGCCCCTGATACCATAAGTAAGACACCTGATAAGGATATGCATAGTAGATGTCCAACAAAGCCACCGTAACTGCCAAGCCGATTGTGGGCACAATAATATATATCCCTGACCATATTATGTTTCCAGTTCCAACCAAAACGGAGATTCCTAGTCTCTTTGAAGCCGGGAAAATAGTTGGCTTGAAAGGCATTATTGCTTTGCCTTCTTCCTACAGGATATCATAACTCAAGTTAATTGGAGTGTAATGTAAATTTTCTACGAACCAAAAGAGTAACATCCTTACCAGTGGAGGTTCTGATTCCCGAGTGACATAAGTTTGAATTTCAAGGTTTATTCTATCTGAGAAATTTGGACAGATAGACTCCATGTCGACAGTCTGAAGAAGTGGTATCTCATCTGATGTTTTGACGGCCCATACTATCAGTAGATTTCTTGGTGAACAAGGCTTTCCATCATTGATTCGGTGGAGAACATCGCTTAGGATGGCCAGGAAAGGTGATATTCCTATGCCACCTGCAACTAATATAAGGTTTTCATACCTGGTTGAAAGATGAAAAGAATCAATTCAGGTTCTTTGAATAATGTAAAACCTATGAATTCGACATGTTCACGGAGAAACTAGAGCACATACGACAAGTGATATGCTGATTCATGACCATAAGGCCCTTCTACAGAGGCTGTTATTTTGTATTCTGAGATGCTTGAGATTCGTTTCTCCAGTTTTCCGCTCCAATCTCCAAGAACCTTAATGAGGATTGCAAGATGATTCTTACCATCCAGAGGACTAGAGGACACACTGAATGGATGCCACTGAAGCCAAGATAACTCGCGAATTTGGAGAAAAATCCATCCAAGTGCATTATAATGAAGATCTGCAATTTCAGAAGTTGAAATGGTCAGATGATGTTGCGAAAGAAGCATATATTAATCATGAACAATATGCAAGGAGCTCGATTTACTTGCTGGTTTTGAAAGAACTAGTTCCACGGTTCCACAGGGGAAGGTTCTTGCTGAAACTACATCAACTGTCTTTCGAGACTGCCAGAATCTAAGGAAACGATCTAGCATAAATAGAAATATTGGCCCAGCAGCAAAGCAGAAAATGAAGTCCCCAATGTGCAAGGCCAGGAAGACAACGAAAACTATGAATAGTTGGTGCGTATAGAAAAACAACTCAAAGTTTTTCCTCCTAACTCCAGGAAGTGATGTAACCCACATCAGTAAACCGGCTAGTAGACTGATCACTCCTGGCAAATTTGCAATTCCGACATTTTTCCACTCTGTCAGCTGCACAGAACAACAGGCGAAAATTTCAGCACTTCTATACTGGATGCTAATTAAGGTTCTAAAGCTGTTACGGACATCTTCTTATTTATAATTACGGTCACATCAACAGTGTATTTTATCATTTTACCATCAATATACTGTTTAATATTTGTCATATGAAGTAGCAAGGTTCTATAGATATATGGTAATGAAGACTCACCCCTTCAATGAGGGTTCCATTCATTATCCATGCAACAACATAAAAAAAACCGTGGAGAGTAAAAATCGTCATAGTAAGATGTCCCAACCAAACATGATATCTCGTGGCATGCTCGAATGGAATATCTATAAGCCGTAGAAGAACTGAACCCCTTGCGACTGGCAGAAACAAAAAGGCCAAGCAAAACAATCCAATCAACCCTAAGCGCAGTCCTGTGAGTTGCAGCCATAAAACACTGAAAGAGTTCTTAGTTACAATTTGGGAATTGCTCAAAGAACTATGTCTACACTACATTAGATGATAAAAGGATATTCACAGTGAACATTTCATTCCAAATAAACGTTTCTACTATTGAATTATACGACCGTTTTCCTGCAAAATATTCATACCTATTCTCTTTTGAAGGCAGATTAAAAAAGACTGCAACTTCAACATTCCTCAGAGTCTCAGCACAAAATGCCCAGATAATATACACCGCGAAAGCCACAATCCCAATAATTTCTGCAGCCGAAACAACCCCGAATGGACCTTCCACAAGAACCGGGAACGTCCACAAACGAAAGCGTGCATATCTTGAAGCCTTGCCCCTAAATTTCATTACCAAGAAACATATATTATAATCTCAGGCAGAGCTAACATGGTACTAACTCCTTAAACATAAATTTTTCCAAATATTCACATACCGATGAAGTTCTTCTTCATCACAGAGAGCAAGATAAGCTACTCCGAGAAACGCAATAAGCAGAATAGGCGCACTAAACAGCAGAAATGTGCTTCCTGCAATAACATTCCAGCAAGATTGAATACTACTACTACTATATATATACAATCAAACCACATGAGTACATGAACCAAAGAATAATCACCTGTTCTCCAGTATACAGTGTTCTGCGTAGCGTTACGCCACTTCTTAAAAAGATCAAACCCGAAAGAACACGGATAAACAAATATAGCAGTAATCCATGTAATGAAAATCACCCACATTACCACCTTGAGAATCCATTTAGTTGATGAGACCAAAAGAGATTGTTTTTTCGTGGTATAATTATAGTTAGTGAAATCCTCTTTGTTTGACAGGAGAGGCTCCTTCTTAGAGTGATCTTCCATTAGGCCTAATCAACAAAGAAGCTCACCAGTTGCTTCAATTCAATGGCCTCTTTCTTGACCCACTTGTATGACCGTTTATACAAACTTAGTGAATAAAGCACTCATTATATACACAGAAGACACAAGTTGAGAAGAAAAAAATCTAGTACGATCACATTCATCAGGTATTAAATTCAAGAAGATGACTTGCAGAAACTTGGAATATTTTTGAAAAAGCAAAGCCACATATTATATGTGGACCACTTAAGCTCTTTTCATATGTAATAATGATATAATTAAATAGAGTTACAGAAAATGATTCTTTACCTTTTTACTGATATTTTTCATTCAATATGTCAAAAAGCTTAACTGATCATAGCATTCTTCACAAGAAAAGGATGACCACTAGTATGAAGGAGCAAATATTTAAACCAAATAATAATATAAAAAAATAAAAGGTATAGTATCATGATTCACTTCTCAACTATACAAAATGATATAGCTACCACGTATGTTGACCGTTGGGATATATAAAATACACAATGGAACACAATTTACTTGTGTTGGATTTGTGTGATAATTAATCTAATAAAAATTAGTTTCGTTTAACATATGAATTTTGTCGTTCGATTCTAAGTTATAATTCTTGGATCCGCCTAATGAATCCTTTCTGTAAGTGTATGTTTTCTTCATTTCCTTGGTGTTGATAACGAATGCAACATTTGACCAGAAAAATAAGACCCATAAATGACTTTGTAATGTGAGGCCGAAACTATTTCCTTCATCAGAAAAATTCCAGTGGAGTTAAATTTCTATTATCGGTCCAATTCTTGATCTGAAGACAGAAAGGATGTTAATGTCGTACTTTCAAGCGTATAGGGATATAGAAAATGAGTGGAAACCATATTTTATGAAAATGAAGCTCAAAATTTCTAGGACCTTTTCTTTGTGTGTACCTAAGAAATTGCTTCCTGCCTAGTGGATCAGATGGAGACAACCAAATGGCAGACATTCACATGAAAGAATAAAATTAATGTACTATGAAACACATTATTGCTGGCATGCTGCTGTAAAAATTAAGGCTTCATATCTTGAAACCAACATTTTCTCAATTTACTTGGCATTATTCTTCAAGTCATGGGGATAGGAATCTCAAACTGTTGAAGTACCTATTAATTGTGAAACAAAATCACTCTCCACTTGACAAACACCAATGGCGATTTTTTTATCATTATCCACTAGACCAATTTCATTTTTTAAGATACACTAGACCAGTTTCTTAAATTTACTTTTATGTGACATTTTTTAGCATATATCATCGTGTTGGTAGTTTGTTCGTAGTGTTGGAAGCAAATATCACCACACAAAAGAGCTTGAAAAGAAGTTGTGATACGTGTCAACAACTGATTCGGTACCCTTTCGAGGATTAAAAAGATGAACTGCAGTTTGGAAACTAGTATAGTACCTTTTAGACGGGACAGGGGTATTAGCTACGTAATTGATGAACGTAAACTTTTATCACTTCCGTTACTTTCAGTCTTCACCAGGGAAATTGACGCATATCAATTGGCAGTCTTGTTAATTGAACTCTAGTTCAGTCACACAGTTAAGTACGTACGTAGACCGTAGTAGTAACAAATATTTACATGTGAGTTGGAAATAGCTGCATGGGTGGCCTAGGTGAACCGGTCAGGCTTACATTGTGCAGGTAGCGAATGCAGGTTACCCACATCATCCACAAAAAGATTTAAAAATAAAAAAAGAAGAAGAAGCAAGCAAGCAGCCAACACCTGAACCTCAATAGGTTGAGCTATTGCTCAAAACCATAAATCACTGCTCACTTCCTTCCGTCAAGTCTTGATGCATATTTCCCATGGACAGTTTGATCCTCTTAGCTGTATTTTTCGTCTTTGGTCTCATATTCGCAGCAGTAATAAGTTTATAGTCAGAACGAGGCATTTCACTTGATTTTCCAAACCATTCCTCGTAAAAATGCCACACTTCAGACCTGTATGAAACAACATTAGCACAAAAAAGATTCAATTTCATTTCCAAAACCGAAATGCAGAAAGATGCAATTTCCTTCAACCTTAATCACATACCAGTAAGCCAGGAACTGGAACGGAGTATATTTTCCATAAATGACTCCAACATCATCTTGGACTGTCTTAATAGTGGAGTGCTTAGCATGAACCTGTACCACAATACAGGAACCTCAATGATTTTTTCAAGATGTGAATAAGCTGGTTAGAGAGCATAAAAACTATGGATAAAAGCAAGCCTGTTTCAAATGCCTAATAGTTTCCGAATCTGTTGGAATAACATGGTAAAAGCCCATACACATTAGTACATTAGCACAGGTAAAAGGTCCAAATCCATTTACTGCTCTCAGCTTCTCAGCCAAATTCTCATAGTCAGATAAGCTTGGCGCACCAGAAGCACTTTCGAATTCTCTCAGGTCAATTTTGCCTTCAACCACTTCTTTAGCAAGATTGATTATCCGACCTGCTCGATATCCATGATTGCAGCGCTTTGCCAAAAATCTCTCATCAAGGCTAGCTAATTCCTTTGGGCTTGGGAAATTTCGAGTTCTAATGGGAAAAAAACCCATCCCCTCTATAGGCTTGATATCATTAACAGAACTAGTAATCTCTTTATGCACACTGGACATGATGGGCGGTGATTCACAGTTTTTAACTAAGTCCTCCTTTGCATCTGAAATATTATCTGTGGCCATTCCAGTATTTTCCTGCTGTATGGTCTCTGCAAGTTTGTTGGCCAAATTTTTCGAACATTTACTAGTTCTGGTCTTTCTCTTAGATTCCTTTCCTGAAGGTGTTGTCGGAGTAATTTTTTCTGTTTCAGTTGTTTCACAGCTAGAAATAGTTCCATTTTCACTTTTCGATAATACAGTGCAACTCGGTTGTTGCAATTCCAACTGAAGCTCGCAAAGTGCTTCGGCCATGCTCAAAGTCCTGGACCACCTGCAAAAGTCACGGAGGAAATCTACTTAATCTCGTGATACATGAGCCAATTTTCAGGAGAATAGATCACTGTTTAGAGAAGCAGCCTAAAAACACAATGGTCCCTGTCTTTTGTTTTTGCTTCCAAAAACATTGAAGGAAACTTTGGATTCAGCATTTTTTGAAAATCCAGATGTAAATCTTGTACCAAGACAGACAAATGTGAACTCACTCACTGGCAATTGCAGAAGAGCATACACTTGATCATGTCCTCAAACAAGGTAGGTGAACGGAAAACTCGTCCAAAACCCCTTTCTCTTGCTTCATGATGCACTTCATGGAACTCCTTCACCCTCGTATTTTCTTCCGCGGATAATCTGAGCATTCTCCTTACTTGGCACTAATAACAGGAAAAATCATCAGTTAACGTTCCCACAGGTCAAAGAAATATAAATACAGCCATACAGGTACAAGAAAATGCCGATACACACAACACGAAACACAGTCATCACCAAGTGTTGTAACCACAGAGATAATGGTTTAAGGAACTTTGCAAGGACACGCAAAGGAGCTGCCTTCTCAAATAAGACCATACTATATAATACAACGTTCACATAATGATAAATTCAATGAGAATAATAAAACCCAACTTTATACAATACTAACAACATTCATGATCCAGATAAATATTCAAACGTTCCATTCTCTAGCTACAAGATGCAACACGAATGGTAGTGTTAGTATATGGTATTTCCTTCATATAGCACCACCAAAGTTTTAGTCTTGACAGTTAACAGAAATCACATAATATAATAGTAGCAAGAAACACAAATTTAACCTAATCTCGAAAATTCTATAACCTCAAACAATCAAGATTATGTTATGAGGTCATGTAACTTACAACTTGTTCACTCATAAACCAAAATTTTAGCTAAATATAAATCCATCCGATTGCAATTGGTGTTAAACAAGCAACAAAAAGTCAGAAAATGTAAGTGAGCAACTGAGCATAGCCTTAAGTAATCTTTGAGCTGAAGATGAACTAAAATGTAAAGTGCAAGATAAAAAGAACACATTTTTAACACATTGATTCACACTATAACTTCACAAACTATCAAAAATCTCAAGCCTTTACACAAGAAAGAAATTTACAAATTGAAAAGGGTAAAAAGATAGTTAAAGAAAGGTGCTGAATGAATTTATAAATACCAGCAAGGCAAGCCTCTGGTGAGGTGAAAGCGAGTCAGTGCCGAAAACGGTGAGGCATAGAGCGAACGGAGAGTGAGCAGGGTGAGAAATTCGAACCAAGTAAGAGGTCTCTTGATCATTGTCGAGTCGAAGGGGCCTTTGAAAGGTCTTGGATTGTGGGTCCCAATGATTGGGAGCAGTCATGAATAATCCATGGCTGCAGATTGCTTTCTCTAGATTGAAATTGCTTGCGGCGTCGCCGAGTGGTAGCTCCACCACCAGCAGTACGCCGCCGTGCACGGTGGCAGTGTTTTCTTCTCCGTTCATGTTATGGGCTTGTCTTCGAATTGGGCAGGTGGTTCAGTGGACGAATTTCTTTTTATTTGGGCTTGGGCTCTCGTGATTCAGGCCGAGTATATACGATCAGATTTATGAGTAGGTTGTAGTCATTATCGTTGAAAATGAGTTAACATTAAAAAACAATAAATTCATTCGTTTTAATTTCATAATTGAAGTGGTTTATTCTGAGTTACAAAGTTTACAATTTACTCAATCCATCGCTAATCTAGTCGCTTATTTTGTTGAACAAATATTAAGGAAAAAGAAAAAGAAAAAAAGTTTTGCGACGGATAATTCCATCCGTCGCTATTTAGAGACGGATAGATTTATTCGTCTCTAAATAGAGACGGATAGAATTATCCGTCGCTATGAAAAAGAAAATGAGGAAAAAAAAAGAAAAAGAATTTAGCGACGGATAGAATTAATAGCGACGGATAAGGTAAATCCGAAACCCTAATATTACTCTCCTTCCTCCTCCCACCATCCATCCATTTCTCCTCCCACACCACCACCTCCCATCACCGCCTACCACCACCACC
>JAYMSR010000574.1:0-13345 GCA_036897825.1 Plantago rigida | reverse complement strand
CCTATATCATCATGACTTTCGAAGTCATGTGCGGTAGCAATACCAAACCAACATCACATAATTAATAATGGAGATAATGCAGAAGTAATGCAAGTATATCAAATACCCAATGTTTGAAACTAAAACAATTAATCTTGCATTTGCATATGTGATTGTAATCTCATCTTTCAACGGATGGTCTCTCGTAAAATTTTGTAGGATAAATTAGAAGTCTTTGACACAACATGAAAACAATAAAATATACCTCAATCCCACAAAACTCCATAGACCTGCAGTTTCATATTAGAAACTGATCAATATCCAATGAATAATAAATAAATCATACATTTACATACAAATTATATATTTTAATATTAGAAATACACCTGCAGTTTCATTTATTTTAATTTTTTTATTAAAATTATGCGTGAACTCTAAAGTATAAAGTTATACGGGGCCGATGGATATGTCAAATTAAGAACTCGTTTTCTGTTGGCTGGCGTTGAATGAGCCCCAAAACAGGCAATGAGTCACATTCACATGATGGGTAGCATTTGATAGGGTCGTTACTCGTTTGTTACCTGGCTGACTAACTGAGTCAAGACGATTGCTATATAAAGCCGTCAATAACTAGTAAAAGTGCCATTATAATTACTTTGACTCATACTAATTGTTGCACCACTTCCATTTTACCATCAATCATACTTTCTCAGGCAGTATTTTTCTTGACCATAGAACCATGGTTGACTAGGTCTTTCCAACCTGAAATTCTTGGATAAAAGATGTCCATTTTTTACATAGAAGAAACTTTTTGTGTCTACCCAAATCTGTCAATGGAAGAAACTTGTTGTGTCTACCCAAATCTGGCAATGCATTGACGATCAAATGATAAGGAAGCTAGACGACGCGTAAATGTGCATCAAGCTGCATAAATGGCATACCAATAGCTTGATTTTTCAGAATATGGTGTCCAATGAGTACTTGGAATTTTAACATGTATTCCCCCGTATTAGAGAACACCATTCAGATTGACTCTCGAGTCTGGTTAAAGACAGACTAAAATATCCAACATCGGAGCTGTTATTTGCTAACAAAAACTTAGAAGCAGAATCTCATATCGTTGCATCGACTAACCAATAAGAATGACCTTTTCCAATTATACGAATATGCACATGAGATACATTTGAATGTAGTACATATCTGTCAAACATGACCCCTTTTAACTACTTACATGGAAAATGCAAGAGATATGGAGAAACAAACCAACCAACCCCTAACTAACAAAAATAATACAGCGGCCCCTTTGGCTAGCACAAAAAACAATACAAAGTGAAAGGCATTTCATGTGCCAATTTTAACTTCCTGACTCTAATCCTTGTAGAACTTTTAAGTACCATATATAAAGAATAAATTATACAGAAAACTATAAGAACAAAAAATTGAAAAAATTGATGGATTTACAGTATGCGCTAAGCCCACGTTTGACATTCAGCACGACCACAAGTACCCAAGCCAAAAAAAGAGGTACTATCATGACTCCGTAGCCTCAATCCTGTAAGAATTGGAAGGCTGGATTCTCAAGAAGGTCCGTTGCTGGTTTGACGTCCATGAAATCCTTCACTTCAATGGAATTTGATAATTCGTCGATCGAAAATGGGATGCTGCACATAGACAATATGTTCACTTCTTGAACTTTTGCTCCATGTAAAACATAAAATAATGAAGTAAATGGCCAGGTTAGTTACCTTGAATCATCATCCAAGAGAAACGAGTTGCTGACAGCATTGTTGGAGTCCTCTGTCATTAGCACTCTCATACTGGATATGACCTGTTGTTATAATTAAGAAGATTAATGATGGTTTGAATCATGACTCCTGTTTTACTGAGATTATGAATCAAGTAGAATTTTTTTGGGATTAAAGAAGAGAATTAAACCATGCTGTACTTACTTCAGCGGACACACTTCGCGTATTATAGTTATCGTCCCAGTACAATGTACAAATTCTGTACAGCTGCTGAACGCTCAAAATCTGTGACCATTAAATTCCAGCGTCACAAAATGAACACAATTACCCTCAACATCTTAACAGTTCATAATTCAGCGTCTTAAAGAAATGGCATTTATTGAAGTTCAAGTTTAGGGAGGTCAAATTTAGAGACTTACCGGACACAAATCATTGGTGATTTCATCATATGATATTCTGTATTTCTGATGTATAACCTGAAGGAGAAGAAAATGCATATCAACAGGTGCGACATCAGAAAGTTCATTAGGACTAAAGTAACAATATCGGCTTTAAAACTATGATCACAATGGAAAACCAGGTTTATATAGGCTTTCATGCTCCTGCCTTTCTGCTCTTGGAAAAATTAAAAGAGGATTGAACTCACCAAGAAACCAACTGCTTGTCTTATGTGTTTGAGTTCATCCCAAGCTGAGCCTGCATACTGATATACAAGAATTTTGTGACAAAGCAAGAAAAGAGTTAGAGATGGGAATAAATATTTAGAAATACAGGTATAGCAACGAAGTGATCGTTTTAACTTGGTTGACTCGCCTCTTCTTTTGCTTGAGCACACCATAATTCTAGCTCGGCTAATCCAGCTTTGACATACTCACCATTGCTGAATGTACAACATTCCCGTCGTAGGAGGAGACTGAGATTCACAACGTTGTACATGATTGGTGATCTTTTATTACTGATTGAGAAAGATAAAATATAGTACATTGAGAGCTTCTTATCACCTGTTAAAGAGTTGTACATTAACATAAGAAAATATTTGGGTATATATCTTTTGCACGAGAACAGGTGGAACCTGGAAACAGAAGACTGATTAGCAATTTGAAACAGAGTAAGATAATAAAGAGATAATATTTACTCAGCACATACAAAATTTTCTTTCAGGGTCATTAGAAGGGAGTTAAGACAATCAATGATGCCCTGCCAATGATTTGATGCAGTATCTTTGCCAAAGGACCGTCCAGATCTTAGCATGTTTCCTTTGGAGGTTCTTGGCGCCTGCATTACATTCACAAGAAATAGAAATATTATTCACCAATTATGTAAGAAAATGACTAGTAAGAGATGTCCCATTCTAACAAAGACCAACAGCAAGGGAGAAGCTATACATTACATTAACAAAAATCAAGTAACCAAGGGAGTGTTTGACAGTTTTCTAATGATCAACTATTAGCACATCTATACGTTGTAAAAGAGATAATTCATTTTAGAGTGTGTTTACCATATCTCTGAAACAAATTCAAAGAAAAGCAGAGGACAAGAAGCATGGGTTGAGTCTGGTAAAGTTATAATTATCTGGAGATCCATTTGGATTTCCTCAAATTTCTTGCCATACTCCATAGTCCACACTCCGTATATATTCTGACTAATAAATCCAAATAGTATTTTCTACATTAACCCAGAGATTATTTTACATATTTGATTTTTATAACCAAATATTGTCTCTGAGACTCTGGCCTTGGCTTGTACAAACTTTTAAATATATTGGCAAACAAATATAATTCTGTCCCGGTTTTAACTTTTGTCAGCTCACATATCTGGAAACAAACCCGTGATTTAAAAGGCTAGACAAGAACGACAGCACAAAAATCACAACAGAATTTCTTATACAGGACGTTGATCCAATTTAGCAAACCTGAATGCACAATGCAATCAATGATCCCAACTCCTTCTTCAGGTTGTCCCGAACGATGCCAAAGATTTTCTCAACATATGCTGTAAGCTGCTGCTTGAAAAGCAAAGCAGGGTACTTAGCTTCAACCTGGCGTACTGTTTCAATGGCTGCAGCAGCTGCAGCAAGGCTTACAGTAGAAGGAGAAGATCTAAATCCCTATAAACACAAAAATCTTAGAAAGTTAGTCATGTGCATGCTTAAAACGATGGAATGGAGGATAAAAGAAAAATGAATACCATTGTCATTCTCCCGAACAGAGAGGTTGGTGCTGGAGGTTTACGAGCTGGAGTAGTACCGGCAGGTCTCAAACTCTTTTGAAGTAAAAATAGCAGTGTCGAGGTATTTGACAACCAATACGCCATGTGCTCATTGCTGTCTTGATTCTGCAAATCATGAGGAGGGGTGATCAGTTTTGAGATTGTAAGTGTAACTGCCGCAAATGAACAGCCTAAAGCTGGTCCAGATACCATTCACTTATTATAGGCATGCATGAAAACAAAAGTGTATGAGATATATATCTCAGATGCAGATGTGCATAAAAATGGTAAAAGAATGATAATAACAAAAAGAATTACATATAATGGATGCTTACTATACATGTCAATCTCATGACATCGATTTGATTACCTCGATAGCCGAACCGATCATCATAATGAGACGATCAAAGACACTCGTCCGTTCAGCTTCAAAAGACTTCCAGTGCAAAAGACATTTATATATTGTGAAGGCTGCAACAGGCTTTCCTTGGCTGAAGCCCACATCTTTCATTACGCATTCCATGAGAGCATCAACATCCTCCTGTAGCAAGATCAAGAATTACTTCAGTCCAGTTATACAACAAAGGAACTTAGATGAAGAAAAATTAATAAAACTCAAGTTTTAAAAGCACGCACATGTTGAACTGGGGCTCTCTTTGGTTTGTCATCAGGAGTCACAAAGCCTTTTTGTGGAGTATGTAAATCACCCTGCACCAAAAATGTTATTAACACTGGATTCTTGAGAAATACAAAGATAGATAGAGAGACAGACAGATAAAAAGACGTTGACAAATTCACGAGCATGCTCTAAGCAATTCTATAATATGAAGATAATAGTACATTGATTTTAACCTCATCATCATCTTGGTGACCATTTTCCAGTATCTACAATACAATTAGAACAATATCAGGTGATATTTGACTTGCCATATAAGAAACACATACAATAAAATTCATGGAAAATAGTAAACCTTGAATAAAGTAGATGGAGGTGATGATGTTCCTTTAGATGGAGATGATGTTCCTTTAGATGGGGCTAGCAAGGTTTGCTTTCGTAGTATTTTGTTCTCAGATTCCATGTCAGCAACTTTTTCTTCCAGGCTATAACCAATAAAGAAAACCATATGTACCAAATTTAAATAATGGACAAGTAAGAAACACAGTCATAATGCTAGAAAACGACAACAGCTTTTAAAAAACATCTAGACTATAAATATAAGGAGAAAAAGGATTTTAATAAAACAAACCTGTGCATGTTGGTCTTCAACTTAACGATTATAGACTCTGCGTCCATGGCTTGTTTCAACCTCTCCTGGCTAAGTTTGTTCGACTCTTCATACTTCTTTTCTGTTTCCTCTATTTTTGTTTCCAGAGAGCTAACTAAGGCCTGCAAAATGCATAAAAGATTATACGAGGAACATTCAGCATTCAACATCAAGCATTCTAGCTCAGGGAGCTCACCTTGAGCTTCTCAGTTTCCGAACTGAGTTTGTCTATCATCTCATGGTCAATAACCGGAATCTCCTTTATTACTGGAACTTCAGCTACAATTTTTGCAGCTTCTCTTTCTTTCGCCAGCATGTCTTTGGTTTCTTTGAACTGAACCTGGAGCTCTTGTAAAGCTGTTTGTAATTTTGTGTTTTCTTGAGTTTTTGCCTCTTCCAGGTCAGACTGTACAGATATCATATGCCAGTTCATGGTCAGGGATAGGAAAGGAACGGAAATTCACGATAGTTTCAAAGGGTATTGCAGGAAAGTCGAAAGGAAAAGTGCAAAGTAGTAGCATACTCTCATTCGCTTCTCAAGCTGTAATCTCCAAGTCAATTCTTCAACTTGCTTCTCCAATTTATTTTTGGCGGCTTGCAGGGCACCAGTTTCTCTCGCAGCCTGTATTTTAAGAGTATTAGTAAACATAAAAGTTACAATTACAACAATTGGTATAAGAAAAATGAAAGAAATGTAAGCAGAGTTTCTTATTCAAAGGAATCACTCAGGTTCCTTTTCTGCATCAAGGAATCCCAGATTTTGATAATCTTAGAAGGCTTACTACATAACTACGATAATTTCATCAATTCAATAAAACTTTTATCAGAAACTTTCTGTTAGATGACACTAAACAAGATGAGATGGAAAAGGCAAAGGATGATTGGAGGGCAAAAGAGATATACCATCTTCAGTTTTCGAAGTTCTTTACGAGCAGCTCTTCCCCTCCATGCAGACTGTGTGGTGATTGCAGCCTTTTTCAGCTTCTTATATTCTGACTGAGCCAGCATTCTGCGGCAGTAACTCTGCATGCATACAAGTAGTATAAACAAAAAGCCCTAGTTTAAGAGAATGCGGAAGTACAGTACTTCTGCAGGAACTGAAACTACGAAAGGTAACATGGTCCTATCTACCAACTGCACAGTTACAGTACCTGGATAAGAATTGCTGCTTTTGTCTGCTTTCTAAACCGGAGCTCATTACGAGCAGCCATGCCACGTAATCCAGCCTGAATTGAAACAGCAGAGGAACATAATTCAGTATAAGCTTTCCGAGCATGATGCCTTCGTATATCCCTCTGAATCATGATACAAGCAGCTTTTCTGCGCATGCCCTTGTACACACAGCGGGTATTTTCTCCTGCAATTAGCAAAATAAAAAACAAACAAATTCATGGATATAGATGCCAACCAAACAAAGACAGTATCTTCTAACGCATAAAATAAGCAGCTTCTTGTTTGTGCTATTTAAATTACAAAAGTGGTGTGTGATAAATAAACCCATGTCACTACTTCCATTACATTGAGGAGTTTTAATGATTTCAGACAAATGTCTTGGACATTTTTACCCCTAAAAAATTTTAACACTCCGTCCTCATTAAAACATTCATATTTTTTAGATTACTTCAGCTATTGCTTTCATTGTTTAACTGATATAGGTAGCTAACACGTATGTGAAAAAATGATTGTAATTGTACCCACGTTATGACTAGTGTTGCAAATACTGCAAATTTTTTATACTGTTTCTTACAACTAATAACTTCTATTTGTCCAGAACCACTGTTGAACACATCCTAAAGAAACTAATCATATAAAAATCAATTACCTCTGCACACTGATTGGAGAAGTATTGCCGAGCGACGCAATACGGTGAAACTCTTCCGAGCCATATATGAACGAATTTTCCTCTGGATAATGGCAGCAGATCTTCCTAAAACCTCTGTCCTGCGAGCATCCAGCTCTGCCATCTGACCAGCCCTTAGAAACACTTTTGTTTTACCAATCTACAAGAGTCAAGTCATAGAGTAAACGGAACAGTAAATAGAGTGAAAAGATACAAAACATAAAATTTTGACAACCTAACATTTTCACCACCTGATATCCTTCAAGTCCAACTCTCTCCAAAAGCCTCTTACAAACAGCAACCTCATCCGTACTACATAAATCTAGATCAAATCAAAGACCAGTAGTGCTTTGACCAATAGGAAAAGGCATGATACAAAATTGATCATACCTCCCAACTAAAACTTCAGGAGCAAGAACGCCAAAACGGTCAACAAATTCAAGGAAGGATCTTTTTGTAGGATATCCAGCCATGCTAATCCTAATAGCTTCCATGACACCCTGAGTAAAAGACCACATAAATACAAGTATAAATCTCAAAATATGGCATTCACCTAAACTCTGACCTAAAAATATCAGATAGACCAATAAAAATGAAAAATGTGTCATACCCCACAGCGCAGTTGTTGAAGGACATTATGATTCTCAAAGATATGTGGTTTGAGAAGATTATTAGGCTTCACACAACGAATATAATGAGGCTCAGTAGAACTCAGGGTTTCAAGCAAAGCTTGCAATTGTTGCTGCAGATACATCACATAAAATGTTCAGGTTTAATGCAACCTGAATGGTACCCACACGCAGGAAGAAGAAATGAAGTAGGTTCATACCTTAAACCTTGAGCCAATCGAAGAAAACTTGGATTGTTTGGAGGACTCCTCATTTGACATTGGAAACAGACCCGCAACAAAGGGACAGCTGGAAGCACATAGGAGTGCCTGATGTTCAGCAACAACATAATCCTTGTTTTTATCCAAAAACAACTCGGTTTGATAGGTCACCTGACATGTAGAACTCACTTTGTGATCCAAGGTTTCATGGAGACATGTTATTTGATATAGATGATTGGTCTAAAATTACAAATAAAACTGTGATTAAAGCTTACATCCCCAGCATAATGACAGAGGGTGAAGTCGGAACGGGCTAACTTGGGCTTGCTAAAGCGCTTGTGGTTCTTAAATGTCTGGTACAGCTTTTGGGCAAATGTGTCATGAGTTGACCGAGGAAACATGCTGCAAGGAAGAATGCCAAGTCATAATATTAGTTATGCCAAAAAAAAGAAAAAAGAAAAAAAAAAGGGAACATTATATCAATAAAGAAGCCAATAAATTATAAACTGAGCATTCACTGGTGAGAAGCTTACCAGGCTTCATCAAGAAGTGCAATGATGCCACCTGGTTTCTGAGAAAGTTTGAAAAGAAAGATAATTTGTCAGCAAAAGAGTTTGGGGTGAACCATATCCAGTAGACAAACATCAACCAGACCAGTGATCAAAAACTAAAAGTTACAGCGTAATGACAAGAACATGCATTTGCACCTTTTCTATTAGATCAAGTACATCTTGATTGTCAATGAACTCAATGTAGCTCCAATTAATTTCTTCCTTAGTATACTCGTCTTGCTCCATTTTAAAGACGTGCTGCGAAGTAATATGTCTAGCATCAAAAACCAATATATTGGTAGTTTTGGAACCAGAAGGGGTGGAAATTAAAATATACCTGATTGAAGTGCTGCTGAAGTTTCTCATTGGTCAAGTTTATGCAAAATTGCTCGAAACTGAGAGCAGGTGCAACAAATGTTAATAAGAGATGTATACAACGTGCGCTCTTATTATTAACCTTAATGATCAAAACTAAACTTTGGTAATCAAGTGGTCTATCAGTCTATGTTACTCAATACCTAAGATAAGCCTCAAACACTAAATTCTCATACGCTGCCTAAAGCCTAGTTCTACAGATCAGAAAAAAACAGAGTGGAGTCAAAGAATTAGGTCAGTAAGATTTGTTTTTGTTGATAATAATATACAGGGAAGCTACTACAACTTTTCTCTGTTTCCCTTCCAAGGACTAGGAGTAGTCAACACAAGCCATGCCAAAAATGAAGACAAAGTGTACTGAATAAGCACCTGTTAGTCTTGAAACTCTCAAATCCGTAGATATCTAGCACCCCGATCAAAAATTTTGAATCAGGATCTTGACCAATTGAATTGTTGATCTTATCAACAAGCCTGCAAATATAGGTTAATCAGATGATTCTCAACAAACTCAGTGTGTAGCAAATCATTTGACAATAATAGAGCACTCAGGAATAGGTACTTGATGAAGCAGCATATTTAATTTGACCATAAAATACGTAGCTTACCAATCAAACAATCTAGAGTACACAATTTTGGCTAGAGCATCTCTACTGGCAGCAGCAGCCTCCGGATCCAACTCTTTGGTGATGGTTTCATCACGAGTAACAATTACACGATTGCATAGAGAATCTTCCAATGACTTCGTGTCACACCTACAATATACTAGATTTGTAAGAAAGATAAAGAAAAGCAGAATTTACCGCGTTAATAAAAAGAGCAACTGTATGTGGGCATCACAATATATATTACATGAATAACTCTGCAGCGGTCTTTAAGTGAAACCAAGATTTCTCATCTTTGGGGATTGATGAATCAGCATCCTTTCCCTTTGTGAACTCTATGTTTCCGAGATGGAGGATTGCAGCAATTACTCGAAATATTGCTTCCTGAAAAACGGAAAGAAAACAGAATAAACTACTAGAGTCGGTTGATGGCTCAGCATGTGAAGCTACTTCAGGGTAAATACCTGTTCCTCAGAACTGATTCCAACAGTATCCATAGCCTTCCTTGTATCTATATATTCTTTAGCATCATCAACCCCATCCAATTCGTAGCAATTCGTCTGATTTAAATAATGAAATGTTCTTGGGTTTCCCAACTTGTACTTTTTGACTTCCTGATGGTAACACAATAGCACGTGAGATTCATGTGTTGAGAGTTACTACATTATAATCTAAGCAGATTCAAAATTTTCCTAAAAATGTGGATGTACTCAAAATGTAAATTCTAAGGGTATAAACAAGATGAGATAATCATTTAACTTTCAGTAGTACTGATGCCCGAAAATGGCACAGGAGATCCAATACCTCTTGGGGTGCTGCACAAAGCATATAGAAACAATGGTAATTTCTCTCCGGATCAGAAAGTTGGCAAACACGAGACCTTTCGAGCAAGTAAGTTCTAATTGCAGCCCCAGTGATACGACCATTTTGATCAAATTGAAGTTCAACAAATTTACCGAAACGACTACATACAGAGTACATGAAATTAGTCACATCAGACATCAACAGTGAACTTGAAACTGTACAGAGACAGATTGGGTCAAATCTTGATACCTTGAGTTATTATTTCTCACTGTCTTTGCATTACCAAAGGCCTCAAGAACAGGATTTGACTGCAATGCAAAAACAACAATAATAAATAAATAATAATAATAATAATATAGTAAGTCTCCTGATGGACCGTCTTTATAGAGGTACTAAAATGGACGACAAACGTTATGGTCATGGCCAGAAACATTAGGGGTTTATACTAAGAACGTCGTTATTGTACACACACAAAAACTGACAAAACGTCACTCACAAAACATTATTGATGTTGTTTAAAACATTATACTTATATTTAAGAACATCAATCTGTCCTTCAAGTCCCTCACTAATGCAGGTCAAACTTTGTGTAAAAGGAGACGGGAAAAAATTACCCATTTCCAAACTAAATAAGTGCTTTCTGTTTAAAAGGAGATGGGAAAAACAAAAGAAAACTTACCTCAAGAACTTGTTGTTCGACTGATCTTCCTTCTGATGAAGCTCGTCCTCCCATGTAAGCTAGATACCGCATAAGCAATTTTGTGCTTTCTGTTTTACCTGCCCCACTCTCACCGCTAACCAAAATTGACTGACTTATTCCATCATTCATCATCAACCTGTTTTGAAACAAAGATCCGCTTAATTTTACGTGTATAAGAATGAGCTCAAACAGTTTAGACTTTAGAGAAATATCATGCCTGTATGCAGCATCTGCAACGGCAAATGGATGCGGACTCAGTTCACCAAAGGCTGCTCCTTTATATTGTGCCATCATATGACTGTCATATAGATGAGGCAACCTTTGGAAAGGATTGACAGCAATCAAGATACTTCCAGTGTAAGTCTGAATAAAATAGCAAAGAAAAGCTTCAGTAATCTTCGCACATATTGAACATGAGGTGTGCTCGAGGAAGAAAATGCTGCGACATATAGAAAATTCTTTAAAAACTTACATAAATCTCATTTATGTCATATCTTGATTTTAAGTTATCAAGAACCCCAGGCTCATGCAAATATGCCAACTTTGTCATGTCATCGACTCCGCAAGGCGGAGCATCAACATCTTTGGCATACACATTAGATTTTTTAGCCACAACCTGCAAAAAATAGTAAAGCAATTTAACTCTGAAAACCCTCCTTGGACAATGAACTCTACTAGAGGTATAATAAACCAATGACAATATGAACGATAAATAAGCTGGGTTATCTAGACCATAGAGCCAATTCTAGTCCAATTTCTCCAGAATGCAAATGTGCCTTATCATATTATAGACCTGTTGGATTTATTTATATCTAGTTATATGTAACTACAAATTATACGTAGGAGGCATATGTATGATGCGATTTTCAGGTAGGCACAAGAAACTATTTTGTAACATTAAGGAGGCATCCCCAACCTAAATGCAATCATCAGTGATATATTGGAGAATTTTCAAAGCTTCAGGAGGAAACAATAGGACTAAACTTCAAGGATACTATCCAGATAACATTACAAACTTAAACAAATGTGCTTGGATAACTAGATATGACACGCATGCCTTGATGAAGAAGATACTTTGAGAAGAGGGGAATAAGTAACTAACTACTTGGATCAATTGAAAAAAAAAAAAGATGTTCAAGAGTTTTGTCAATGACACTGACCGTCTTCCCCGACGTGCATTGTATTGTTATGTCATCTCCTTTGACTGATGTGACTTCACCATCTATCCATGCTACATCAGGATCCTCCACCCACACAAGGGACCCAACCCCGAAACTGACCGAAGGGACCTGTAAAGTGCAACAATCTTTAGCCATTGCCAATTACGAGAGCCATGAATATCAATATCCAACATAGACAACCAACTCCAATCCCCAACTTTATAAAAGACATTTCAAGAGTGCAAGTCAAGAATCACATTGTCAATTACAATACCAAAACAGAGAAGAAAACAATCGACAATAGCAAAACTTCAGTTGCTACACCGACATTGGTTTTTGGGAGCATAAGAACATCAACAGCTACAGATAAAGGTCCTAATCCAATCAAGTACAGATTTTTATTAATGGCATTGACTACAATAAGAAGGTACAAAATGTACGAAATCAGACTAAACAAAGAAAGCAATAAGAATAGCAATCAAAACATGAGGAATAGCAAAAACAATAAGAGAAAAAGAATTACCATTTTGCATTAACTTGAAACAGATCAGAAGCTCGAATGCAACAGCAACCTCGATCAGCTTCGAATCTGAAATCCCCAATATCCAATCCAAAGAAGAAAGCAATAGAGAAAGTATCCCTAATCTTCTTATGCACAAGAAAGCAGAAAGGAAAAAAACAAAGAAGATCAAGATCTGACAGCAGAATGAATTGAATGAAGCTTTTAATGAGTTAGGTGTTGACACCGCTCCGACTTTCCAACAAGAATGGAAGAGAAAATCGGCAAGGCGATGTCGCTATAGAGAATAACAAGAGAAGGAAAAATGAAGAAGATGAAGAAATTAGAAAATTTGTGTGTTGATTAAAGTGTAAAACCCCTTTTGGTTTTGGTTTTGCTGCGTTAAGAAGAAATTAAACGAAAAGTCGTTTCTTTTCTCAATTCATAGAGAGTCTCACGTTGTTGTCTTGTGTCAGTATTCTTTAGACTGGATTTGGTCTTTGGTATTTCCTGGAGTTATTACAAGTAATCTGTTATTAACACGCACTAATTGAACATTAGTAGTTAGTTAGTACCAATAAATTATAGATATAGTCTTATTTGGTTGAATGAAACTGAATTCCATTAATACCCTTGCTAGATTCTTGTTATTGCAAAATCCGGGATTTTATGTCACCTTTCCAACATCTACGCGGAATGACAGAGCGATTAAGGTTGTCTTTTTATTCTATATACTCCCTCCGTCCCGGGTTGGGCCCGGACACGGCTTTTAAGAGAAAAGTGTATAA
>JAYMSR010000573.1:0-13347 GCA_036897825.1 Plantago rigida | reverse complement strand
CGAAAAGTAATTAGAACTTATATCGGCTTAGATATGTGATTCTGTGCAAGTTAATTTTGTTCTGCACATGTGCGATGAAATTAACTATTCGGGTCAAATCAAGCAGAAGCTACCTTCTTCTTCCTCTCTATATATCTCCATCTCATAGACGCATATACATACCCTTCCGAAGATATAGTTTTTACCTCCATATTTTCTCTGCTAATTATATCGTCTTCCACATTCACCTTTCAAATCGGAAATTTCACTATCGATTGCAATTCAATTGCAATTGTTACCCTTTTGATTCATCTGTTACCCTTCCAAAACCCGCGCCATATACGGATTAAGGCTATTTTTCTCGAGCGTGTAATTTTGTTATTTTTTTGTTGTATTTTCATCTTGTACTGTTTGATCTCTGCTTTGCTTTTAGCTGGAAGAAGAAATTGCCTTCGTAGTTGCTGTTGGGTCGGCTGTTGTAGTTGCGATTGGGCCTAGCCAAGGTTTGTGGTTTGTTTATGCAACATACTGATTAGGGTTTCAGTTATGGTAACAACTGTTTTGTTTGAAAATGCGGATTTACTGATTTAATTGGTGTTATTAGGAGCTTGTTGAGACGATGAATCAAGCAGAAAATACCAATTCTGTTGCCACAGCTGGCGGCAATTCTGCTGAGGTGATTGCCACTTTCCCTCTACTCCATTTCTGTTGTTGTTGCTGGTGAATATGTAAAATGACACGTTGCGTCTGAACTTTATGGAAACAACTGTTAGTATCTATGTTCCAACCTGTAAAATGTGCTCGAGCTTGCGGCACTATTGTCTCATTCCTTTGGCAAGTTCGACCGGTTCTAAAGTTGTTCCGTATCCTATTTTTTATGATTGCTTGTGCTGACTATAGATTCATCTTAAATGACTTTGAGATTATGTTTACATGCACTTGGTCTATAGCTGTAGAATGAGAGAAGTTGGTTTGCAAGCTCCACTCAATGACTGGAGGGTTGTATGCTGATTTAAGTTTACAACATTGGTAGTAGATGTGTCTGGCCATCTGTGTAAGTTAAAATTATCGTTCTGAACATGTGATGCTCCATACCTGTGCCATTGGTTAGATTCAACTTCGCCCCTGCCCTCGTTTAGTTGATTTAGGTCACAGCAAATAATTTTTTTTGGAAACGGCTAACTTTTAAAGGAAGTAATGTGTTATTGACAAAACTTTTGTTCATACAAGTTCTTGCAACTTCTGGACAACATTCCCTTTCTATTGAGAAAAAGAATCATGAAACCAATTATTGCTAATGAAGCTCCAATATGCTCATTATTGAGGACAGACACTCGTAAACTGCCTGCTGTAATTCGAATACAGTTAATTATTTACCCAATTAACTAAAGGTGCCTCTATACTATTGGGGGGTGGGGTAGTTATTAATCTCTGGTTATTCGCGGATGATTTATTGCAATGCATGTCCAATTGGTTTGAACACGAACTACCCTAGGAAAAAGAGTCCATATGCAGATAATGAAGAGCCATAAAACTGAATTACCAGGGATGCCTTTGTCCGTAAGAAATCTCGAAGCTACCCATTAATAGTAACAAAACTCCGGGCGAAGTTTCCTCTCCCAGGGTGGCCTAGCTGGTCAAAGAGGGAGACAATTTCCCCTTGGTCTTAGGTTTGATCCTCATGGGGAGCAAATGTGTAATATACCTCTAGGTATAAGCCTGTTACACCCGTCCTCCAGTGAGGTGTACCTGGCTTGCACCCACTACACATTTTTCTTACATAGATAAAAATACTTTGCAAGTTTTTATTTCTTCTTAAGCGGGTAAAGATGTGTCATACCTTACTTGACAATAGTCATGAATTCACTTTTGTTATTGATATGGATTATCTTTGAGAAACCGTCTCTGAGTGTATTACAGCTATTAACTAAGTTACTCGTTCATTTGTCAGAAGCACCAGACCGCTGATTCACAGCTAATTAATCATTCATACTATTCCCCTAATCCTGCTGCATTGTCATGGGGCACTCAAGTTCAAAATGATAGCTCAAAGGAGAATGGAGGTCTTTCTAGCTCTGGTATCACTAATAATCAACAAGTTGAGACAACCTGGAGAAATATTCCAGATGGGAACAATGTTGCATCTGCTGACTCGACTTCAAGTTCGGTAATGACAAGTATGGCACAGGGTTATAGTGGTTATGGTGCTTATCCACATGCAGATCCTTATGGGTATGGCAACACGGCATATGCTGCTTATTATAATCAGTATCAACAGCAACCCAACCAATATCAACAACCTCCCAACCAACAGCCCCAAAATCAGTTTCAACACCCACCCGATCAACAACATCCCAATCAATATCAACAGCCGCAAAATGTTTATCAACAGCCATCTGATCAGTATCAGCAGCCTCCAAATCAGTATCAGCCGCCGCCAAATCAGTATCAACAGCCACCCAATCAGTATCAACTGCTGGCCGCTCAATATCAACAATCGCCTGCCCAGTATCAGCAGCCAAGCACTCAGTATCAACCACCATCCAATCAGTCTTTTCCTCATCACTTGGGAGCATATCAAAACACAGGTGCTCCTTATCAGCCTCTTTCATCATTTCAAAATACAGGGTCTAGTGCTGGACCCGCAAGTTACTCATGCACTTATTTGGGTCCTGGTGATTATCAGACATCTGGAAATTATACGAGTGGAACCTATGGTTCTCAGACCAGCATGTGGCAAGGGGGACAATATGCAACTTACAACTCTAAACAATATTCAAGTTACACTCCGGACACAAATTCAGCCTATAGTTCTAGCAATGCTGTTGGAACTTCAGAATATCAGCAACATTGCAAGCAGTGGGAGGAATACTACAAGCAAACTCAAACAGAAGTCAGCTGTGCTCCTGGAACAGAGAACATATCTGTCTCTAGTGGATCTAGTGTGGGTTGTCCTGTCCCCAGTGGTAGCACTAGTTACGCAGTTCCAAACAACCAGATACCTGCAACTTACACACCTTCTTGGGCACCAGTCACGAGTTCATCTGAGTTGAGTTCCGTGCAGGTTTGGTGATACCTTATGAGTTATGATGCATTATGTTATACTGAAGTGCCCTGTGTCTTACGATCTGTCTGATAGTTATTGTTTACTACATATCTTCATCTGTCTCACTATGACCTTTACTAGGTTTTTTTTTGTCTTACTTGAATTGGTGCTTTACATTAAGTTGAGTGGTATTGATATAGTATATGTAGCAAAATATTTACATGTGCACATTATTCCTTGTTGAACTTTTCCTTAGGAAATTAAGAATAACAACAAAATCCACTTAAGTTATGGCTGAAGTCGTGTTTTCAGTCAAGCAACAAATAGTTAGATATTGGTTTTGGAATGTTTACCTGATGAAAAGTTAGCAGAGAACCATCTCGTTTGCTAATTATCTAATTCAATTAAGTATCTCAAGTTTGGGAACTTGAAATTGATGAATGGGAGGTTTATCTATCATTTTTCTTAAAATTAAGAGTAGGCTGGATATGCTCTTTCTCATCTGTACTGCAATGCTAGATTGTATAGCATGCCAATCCAAAAGAGCATATTTTATCTCTCATTCAAATCTTTGTATTCTGTCTATGCTTTCTTGTCTTACGTTTTTTAATTGCATGTTCATTATTAGAAGGTTAGTCATGTTTATGAAAAACCTATGTGGAAACTTAATGTCATTACTGGGGATCTATCATCAGCCTGTTTCAGCAAGCAGCAAGACCCCTGAAGGTTACTGGAAAAAGGAGTCTGCTGTTATCCAAAATGACCTACCTCCCAGTACTGTACAACCACATTTTCCGAAGCCGCCCGATGTGTCATCTACGCATGGAAATTTCCTAAATCAGCAGAGCACTGCATTTTCCCAAGGTTCCTCATCCTTGTATCCTGCTTCCTACCTGGTCTCTCACAGCCATCCATCATCTTTCCAGACAGTTGTGCAACCTACCGAACAGATAGATCCACGCAAGGCAAGCAAACTGCAAATTCCTACAAATCCTAGAATCGCTTCAAACCTATCGCTGGGTCAACAGAAAACTGACAAAGATAGTTACATGACTAGTCCTGCCCCAAAGCCTGCCTATATTAGTGTCTCGATGCAGACACCAGATGTGAAAGTTACTCCGCATGATGGAGGTGATTCCAGTATCAAGGTGAGTTTATTTTTGCTCTTTTCCTGTAAGCTCCACTATGTCCCTGCTTTTGTGCATGAACAGAAACTGAAGTATATGAGCCTAACTTGGAAACTTTAACTTTATACGTTATCCATGATGACACTGAAGAACTATTTCTAGGGCGCTTACTTAATCTTACCCCATTCACATGCTTGTGTTACAATACGCTCTAACTTATGAACGTTGTGGTTTGAACTCATGGTGATTATAAGAAATATATGGACAAGGATAACACAGAACAACTGGAATAGAATCATTTTAGCTTTCTGTTCTACTCTTCATTTTTCTTTCTTTTATAACATAGATGATATCATGATAGATTATGGGTGTAAATAGTAACTGAGGTGGAAAAGTAAGGGAAAATTCCTGAGCAGGTTGAATTTTGGTTCATACAACAGCTCATGAGAATCTGTATGAGCTTTTGCTGATGCTCTTCGCTGCATTAACGAAGTAAAATTGATGCCTAGGAATATAGTATAAAATAAGCTCCCGAAGGAATACGATACTCCATGCAGAACTCTTTAGTTATACAGTCCAATTTCAGTGCATTGTCATCCGTGAATATGTAGTTACGTGCTTAAGCAGAAATGATTCACAGGCAGGTTGTCAGTGTTAAAATATCCAGAGATCTAATATAAGGTGTAGATTTTACAAATGACGTAAGTTCCTGTTGTCTTTGTAGGATTAGCCTAGGCTCAGGCACGTGCCTGATCAAGTTTATCTGTGTAAAAAAATTATAGCAAAAACCAAAGAACTTCTTTATCTGAAATATTGTTGCTTAATGATCTACTATTCGAGGCTTTGGTCTCTAGCTGGCATGGAGATGGAAGAGTACAAATTATTCCTTAAATCAGATCTTGTGTACTAAAATTTTTCAAGAAAGATTGTACTGACGCAAATCCTCATTTCTATTGCAGCCGACTTCATTTCCAAAGTCATTGGTGGGTTATGTTGAAAGAGCTTTGGCCAGATGCAAAAATGACTGGCAAAAGGCGGCTGCTCAAGATATTATGAAGAAGGTAAGTACAATGGACCACGTCATGCATTTGAACTTTGGATTATGAAAATTACTGTGGATGAAATTATGGGCACACATCATGATTTGATAGTTGAGATCCATGATTTCACATGATTCCGTTTGTACCTGTTTTGTTCAATGATAACAAATGGTAAATGGTAATATCCTTGAGTAAAATTTTTAGACATCAACATGCGTCTGAAGACTCTGGACCTGTTCTGTGTAAGCTCCTCTCTAGCAAAAAGCTTGTGTTCTTGTGTAACTGAAGATTTTATTCTCGTGTAACTGAAGATTTTAGCATGGCAAATGTAAAGAATACATCATGTGTTCAGACTTAACATCAATGCAACTCTGATTACCGTTTGTTCATGGCCCCAATTAATCTGTGCTACCATGTGTCAACTCAGACATAATTTTAGCAAGTTTATATGGAATAATCTGCTGTAGTCATGAAATGTATAAGAGGCTCCATACATAATTTGCTCTTGACTGTTATATTATATATTTTCCATATTTAGGTAATAACAGAAGCAACTGCTGATGGCACGCTTAACACTAGAGATTGGGACACGGAACCTCTGTTTCAGATGCCCAACATCGATGCAGTGAACAAGGAGTATGTCATCCTAATTCGTGATATATCTATTTATATGGATGGCCAATGAGAAATGATATCTGTATTTTGTTTTGTAGCAATCTTGAGTTTTCACAACCCGCTTTTTCAACACCGAACAATCGAAGAAGTCCTGGACGACGACCTAAGAGTAGGTGGGAGCCTATTCCAGATGAAAATTTAGTTAGCAAATCTGCCAATACTCCTAATGGCACTGCAAAATATGGAGGCTGGAACAGACAGGTATCCTGATTCTGATGATAAATTAATCTGTCTTTGTATTTGTGCCTATTTCTGAAGGGGTATCTCGTTTAAGATTTGTGTTTGACGTGCTCAAGACTTTTGATCAAGTTATATTGTTGATATAGCTGAGAAGCTGACCAAGTGGTCCTTCTGTGCACTATTTGGCTATTTACTGGAGGACGTAAGAAAGTTCATCACCCGTCAGGAGGTTGGGGGGGTGGAGTGTGTGTTGTCTGGATATGAACTTGCCATTTGATGATTATCATGGTTTTTAAACCTAATAAAATATGAAGATATATTGCAGTGCGGTAGGTTGCTGTAGTAAAGAAGTGGGGATTTTTTATGAAGAATCGATAAAAGAAAGTGTGTTGAAGTTGTATATATGTTTGTTATGAGTGTAAATATGTTTCCATAATTGATTGTTTTGGAAAGACACATTTCTACCGGGACATGCAAACTTGGACTTGATGAAGGCCTCTTTCGTCCTTTTCTTTTCCTTTTCCTTTTTATGGGTAAAAGTTTCACAAGGTTAACTTGGTAATCAATGCTTATGTGATTCTTGTTTACCTGTATGGGGATATGTACTTGGTAACTCAATGCTTATGTTTCTTAGTTGGTTCTAACCGACCCCCAAATTTATATTGCTGCAGCTATCTGGTGGAATAACAAATAATAAGACCAGTTATGCCACAAAATTTTCTTCATCAAATGAGAAAAGATATAATAAAAATATTGGGAGACCTACTAAGAAGCAACGCCTTGGTGATGATCTGAGGGCAGCAGATGATGATGAAGCTTCAAGTGGCAGTGATAAGGAGCATAGTTTGACAAAATATTATTCTGCTGCAATAGCACTTACTGATTCACCAGAGGAGAAGAAGAGACGTGAAAATCGTTCGAAGCGCTTTGATAAGGGCCATGGAAACCGAGTAAAGAATAGTAATTCAAGGACAAAAGAAGTTGGGGTTGGGAATCCATATGCAAGAAGGGCTAGTGCCTTGGTGCTCAGCAGAACCTTCGACGAAAGTGGGAGCAGGGCCGTTGAAGATATTGACTGGGATGCTCTTGTTGTTAAGGGAACCTGTCAGGAAATTGAGAAACGGTACTTGCGCCTTACTGCTGCACCTGATGCTTCTACGGTAAACTATCTTTGCTTCTTCACACTCTGATGTTCAGGAAATCCACACAGTAGGCGATAAAACATGTCACTAGGGATGATGACGCAATAATAAGATATATACTGATTTACAGGTCAGACCTGAAAAAGTGTTAGAAAAAGCTTTGCTTATGGTTCAAACTTCTCAAAAAAATTATCTGTACAAATGCGATCAGCTGAAATCTATACGGCAAGATCTTACAGTACAGCATATACGCAACGAGCTTACTGCAAAGGTATACTCATTTTTCTTGTGTCACTGCTTGTCCATTCCTTGCAATTGCATTGGTGATTTTCTAAAAAATTGATTGGTTTCCATCATGTTAAACTGTCCTTGGTTACTTACTCAAATGACATGACAAAAACATCTTCAATTCCTGGGCAGTACTATATTTTTTGACATTTATGATTCAGGTATATGAGACTCATGCCAGATTTGCTATTGAAGCTGGTGACTTGTCAGAGTACAATCAGGTGTGTTCCTTTTGAGCTCTTTGCCTTTTTACTTTGTCTGTGCGTCACGTCTGCAATTGATTCTGAGTTGCACTTCAGATTACTTACCTTGGACTTTATGTGTATGCAGTGCCAATCACAGTTAACAACACTCTATGCGGAAGGAATAAAAGGATGTCATATGGAATTCGCCGCATACAATTTATTATGTGTAATATTGCACTCTAATAATAACAGGGATCTCGTGTCAGCTATGTCAAGGTCTGTGACAGTCTGGCATGGTTACGTTGATTATTTTCCTTAAATCTTCTAGTTCAAAGTATGAATTGCGGATCATTGCCTGTTGTTTCCCATGGTGCTTTTTTAGGTGATGTAAATATGCAACATTTATCTGAACTTGGCATTTTCTTTGTTGTCGTCATAATACTAAAATCACACTTGATCTATGTTTGGACCCGAACAACTTTGGTTCAGCAGAATCCATTGACCCCAAGACCTTTCGACTGATCTATTGATGACTTGTGATCTAGCTGTTTGAACAGGGCTTCTTTTACATGCTCTGTCCCTTTTTCTTTCCATGTTACCAGTTACATAGACTTAACTTGTATACACTGTTTTGCGTATATACAGCACATGTATTATTTCAGAAGCAAGTATGCATTCTATGTCTTGTTTTATGCTCATGTATCTGGATTTCCGTAGGACTGATCAATGGCTGCATGCCAACAGCATTTGTTTGCTCCCCTCGCCTCCTCCTTTCTAAAACACAAGTTACAATGAGTAGTTAAACTTAAATAGAATGCAGGCTATTTTATACTGTTGCTGATTTATGACCTCCCTTCAGAATGCACACTGACTGTCCGTGTGTTTTTGTATTCTATTCATTTGATTTACAGATTGTCAGCTGATGCCAAAAGGGATGAAGCGGTAATACACGCTCTTTCAGTTCGGACTGCTGTGACATCTGGAAATTATGTAATGTTCTTCAGACTATATAAGACTGCACCTAACCTTGGCACTTTCCTTATGGGTGAGTTGTTTAAATGCTTCTTGAATGCCGTGGTTGCACAATGCACATTGCTGTTCAAGATTTGTTCTCCCGAGTTATAGGTAGATGATAAACTACATTTTTTTCATTGCAGATCTTTATGTTGAAAAAATGCGATATGCTGCTGTAAAATGCATATGTCGCTCGTACCGGCCTACAGTTCCTGTATCATATATTTCTCAGATTTTAGGCTTTGGGAGTGCATTTCCTACAAGTGAAGCAAGTGATGAGAAGGAAATGGATGTTTCCGGAGAATGTTTGGAATGGTTAAAAGCTCACGGTGCATGTCTTACTTCTGAAAGCTCTGAGATGTCACTTGATACAAAGGTTAGTTTTTTCATAAAAATGGAGTCTTGTACAGAAATTTTGGAAAAAAAAAATCAAATGATATGGGGCTGACATTTCTAAGGTCAGCTCTTCAATAAGGTATTTACTGCTGGTGACAAAAATGTCAGCTCTTCAATAAGGTATTTATGGCTGGCGACAAAATGCCAATTAGGTATATAAGTCTGGTGATACTGGCTAGTTGTTCGATGTCCTCTTTCTTTTGTTTGTTGAAAGGGTCTTGAGATTTTATTGAAGAATCTTCCAATTAGCAACTCTGTATTATCTTGAAATGGGGTCTCATTAAATTCCTGGGCTTGATGATGTCCTTACATTCTCAAATAGGGTGCAGTAATTGCTGCGAGAAACATGATATTATTGAAAACATTTATGACTTATGATTGCTCTGCTGAAGCATGTCTAACCTATTTGGGAAAAACTCGCCGTATCATTAACAGCTGGACAGAACTAGAAAGCTCTGTTTGAGCTGCAATGTTATTTTGACATTAATTATTGAGGTGTTTAGTGTTTTCCTGGGCCTAACTGCCTCCTTTCACCTCTGTATCCTTGGTAGGGTGAATCATATGATCGCACATCATGTTGCATTGTTTTTGAAAACTTTTTATGTGATCTGCCCATGTGATCACTTAATCTGTGTTGAGATTTAAGCTCTTATTTCCACTGTTAACATTTTCTGGGTCATGACCACATGACCGTCACTGAATATTATACAGCAATTACTGCACCCTAAATACATTATTCTTGCGAGCTTGAGTCATGACATTAGTGAGCTTTGCGTTTTCTATCTACTTGAGATTAGAAGATACCCGTGCTTTGTTTTACATACATCTGGTTTTATTTCAATCAACCTTCGTCTCTAAATGCGTCATCTTTTATGGACAGGCTTCTGCATCAACTCTCTACATGCCGGATCCTGAAGATGCTGTCTCACATGGAGATGCAAATCTTGCAGTTAACGATTTTCTGACACGGAGTTTAGTACAATCTAATTAGCCAATGTCGAGTGTTGTTTCAGTAATAGAGCTGGACTTGAATTGCTCAAGATCCGGAACATCTGTTTGAGTAAAGGGGATGACTAGAGCGATAGCTGCAACTGTGTATCAAGAAATTAGTGTATCCATTAGAGAGAAGTAGCAGGACTCTTAGGAGCATCCTCAGGTAAAGGTGCTGCTTGGTTACTTACTGTTGTGTTAAAAGATGCCATAATTCTTTTATTTCATACACTTTTAAATGCAGATGAAAATTATAATTAAGAGAGGTAAGTTGGCCCTTGTTGTATCCCTAGATGTATCCTAGTTCATCTGTAACAAATTAGTGTTGTAATGAAAAATCATAGTATCAATTTTGAGTCGGAACAATGATTGACCTGCTGCTGGTCCCAAGTTTGCTACTACTATTGCATCTTTTGGGTGGTTTTTGGTAATTAATGTGTTTTGAGATGAGTCGTCAATGGTCGTGTGGTGTTATTTGCGTAGATATGGGTTTGTTTTAAGTGTTATTATCTTTCTTTTTTCTAGAGACGATTTGTAGAAATCACTCGTGAGAATCATTTACCTGATCTGATTTCCTCCAAATTCATTCACACCACCTGTTCAAGTAAGCAAATTGCAATTCCTCTGAAACAGAAGGTAAATGATTCGAACAAAAAGAGAGAAGTTTGAAGTATACAATAAGTGTATTAAGATCAAACTAATTTCCAAGCATGTAGTAGAATCACAAATTTTATGGGGAATATACAGAATCTGCATTGCAGTAAAGTAAATAATTCATACGCCTTCAAATAATTATTTTAAATTAACTTCAATTCAAATATGTAGGTACGTACCAAGAAAGTATATAGCCTACTCATAAATTCTGTATATGGAAAAGTATTTCAGACAAAAGTTAGCTATTAGGGATTGAAGAAATGTTATTTGAAGTATCTAGAAACGGGAATGTGACAAGCAGCGAACAATTTTGTTCATCCGTATATCAGTCAGTACAAGGCAGCTCAAGCTCATTTCTCGCAACCACGACCTCCGTAAAACGTGCAGAGCAGCTGGTATCCTCCTCTTGATGGCGACACAATTAAGCTCAATTTTGATGGGTCAATAAATAATCTGCCCCCCTCTGCTAGGAGTGGTGGGAAGAAATAGCAATGGAGACGTGCTTTGCTGGCGGGGTACCATTTATTCAAGATCCTGAAGAAATAGGAATGAAAGATTTGGCAGCAAGACAAGCAGTAGCATTGGCTGTGAACAAAGGTTACCGATCCATTTGCATTGAAGGAGATTGTGTTACTGTAATCCGAGTGAGCTTTACAGACTTCTGTTTTTTATTTTTCTGTCATTGGTAATGTGGTAGACGATATTAGTTAGAGCACTTGGTTCTTTTTTTGATTCTATTGTTTTCAAGTATGTCCCCAGACTTTGCAACTCACTTGCTCACGCCCTTTCCCAGAATATTGTTTCTGACTGTGTGGGTGGGTGATGATCTGCTCCCTTCTGATGTCTTGTGAGTTGGATATATTCCTTGAGCCATTTTGGCATTGGTTAGGATAATAGATGATCTAGTTATTCTCAAAATAGAAACGGGAATGTTATCGTAAAAAGTAAATCTAATCTTTCCCAATAAATTTGACATATGGGTACTCTTCAGATGATGTGCAAACTAACTACTACTTTTGAAATGGTGAGAAGATAGGAAGTTGATGCGAATCTAAAAATAGGAAGTTTCCAATCATAGACTCATACAAATACGGACATGTTGGTGAGAAGATCAGGAAAAACATCGACTGAAATCATTTTTCACCAAGCCATAACATATTAACATTATCCCAGAAGAAGGTTCGGACCCTGGAAACATATTTTTCTATTGCTGATAATGATGAATACTCCAAATTTGTTCACGAAAACAAACTAGCTAGTCAAAAGTCAAAACCATATAAACCAAATATTGCTGTCCTTTGACTAATTTTAATTTTGTTTCTTCCTTTCCCAGATTGGAAGTACGTACTAATTTATACATATTGCCAAAGAGGAAACCCAAAATGCCGCATCCACATGCATTACAACCTACAAGTCATCGTGTTGTAATGGTGCCAAAATTGCAATGGTATCTTTATTCATCTTTCCAAATCTCAGGAAACGAAATAAAAAATATTGAAATGTCTCTGTTTTTAACTTCTACGGGATGAAATGGACTCCAAATACAATTTTCATTTTACTTTAAAATATTACGAGAAGTTTTATTTCGGGAAACTTCTCAATTTTTTTATAATCTGACACATATTCCGAAATCGAGATTTTAATCCATACCTTTGTTGGACTAGAATATAGTGAGTATGTGACGTGTTGTATGGATTAGTGGCACACAAACTACTACCATGTGAAATAATATTTGTTGAAAATAAAAAAATGTGTATAATCCGGTATGATGGAAAAATTAATATAAATACCTATATAATTCAATGAGGCAAACCGAATCCATAATTTACTCAAATTTAGTTAGGTTACTTATGATAAGATAATTAATCCAGGTTGAATTTGACAATTTTTCCACTAAACTCAACTTGGAAAATACAATATGTGTGTCTTTAAACGTCTCTGAAACACTTCGTAAAAAGAATGTACAAAACATTCAAAGTTACAACAACACAACACAACACATGTGACACCGCATGTTCGGGGCTAAAACCTTTTGCCATCCACATTTACGTGGCACAAATTAACTAACACTCCTCGTTGTCTTTCAACGACAAAACTGTCCAATAATCTACGTATCTAACAGTAACATAATCACTCATGCACGAGTTGAGCTAATTGTATCTCCAATTATACCCTATTCATTCACTCGCTCTTATATCTTTCGTATTTTTCTCAAATATCCACATTTGTTAATATAACTTGTTCGGTTTGTAAATGGTGAGACGACAACTCGGCTCCTACCTCTCATGTCGCTCCACATGACACTATAATAATAATCCCATACTCAAAAATTTCCACCCTCACGACTAAAATGGCTGCCACAATAAAAGGGCAGGCAACCAACAAGTAGGTGAGAACGCAAACCTCATTCTCTCTTCGCTTCTTATTATGACCACAATTCTATCTCTAATGACCTCACCTATTTATTTATTTTAAGAATATCACTATTACAATCTTGTTACATCAAATGTATTCATTTCTATCATTCGTATATCAATCATTACATGATAATCGTCCATCTACTAAAGATGGCATACACTAGAACACAAACCCATATCCGTGGGAATCGAACCCATGACCTCTAGGATCATG
>JAYMSR010000572.1:0-13348 GCA_036897825.1 Plantago rigida | reverse complement strand
CCTGACTTGTTGTTCGTTAGCATTTTTAATTTGGTAAATTTGGGTTCAATCACATTCAATGTGCTACGTCGTTCATATTGTTGCATATCCATTAAATTGGAGTCACATGCAAAGCTCGAATCATGAGATTTTTTGGTGAAATTAGGATGAATTTGTGGTATGATCTTGTCTATTGAGGGCTTTCATTGATCTGTATCGATAATGGATATGGAGAATAAGAATTTGAAGAAAAAGTATCCGATCAGAGCAGAGTATTACACTCTCTACGAGGAGGTTGGCACGGGAGTCAGTGCTTCTGTTCATCGCGCTCTCTGCAATCCTCTCAACGAGATTATCGCTATCAAAATTCTCGATTTTGAACGCAGTAATGTTGATTTGGTAAGATTTATTTTGTTAATTCGTTCAATTTTTCATGTGTGTGAACTGGAATCAAATGTAACTGCACAGTGTGATTGTTGCTTAATACTGTTTGATTTAGATGAGGCTGGGAAAGTGGATTTGATATGAAATTATTACATGCACAAGAACCTCAAGGTTCAGGGATCACCGCCCGCATTAATTATACACTCGTTGGAAATGAGCCCACGACTGAGGGGACTATTAGATAAACTAATACTCCAATCGGATCGGAGTATAATTACAAACTTTAGTTATAGCTCAAGGGTTGTAACTTGTAAGCATGGATCTAATGCTTATTACCGTGAAGTTATTGAATATATACCCCCATGATCACACTTTCTGACAATTATGCACCTGTTATATAAAATTGTGTGCGCCCTGGCAATGATCTGGATTATGTGTAGCAATGTGCTTAATTTTTTCTCCTTTATCAAGGGGTACTCTGTCATCGCAGTTGAGTTTCTAATTAGGAGAATAGGGGTTGCATTGCAAAATTTTCCTTATTTCTGTAAACAAAATCATTAAAAAGAGAAGTAAAAAATTAATGTTCCGGTTCTTGTATTCATGTTCGAACTTTTTATTTAGGACTAGTCTAGGTGGTCATAGGGTCACGCGATTGTGTCCTTTTATATACCTTTCATGCTTAGCATAATGCTTGTTCTTCTTTCTTTAAATTCTTTGTTTATCTTGGAGAGAATTTTGAGTGGAGCTTTAACTTAGTGATTGCACTTCAAACAGAGTAACATTTCACGGGAGGCACAGACTATGGTCCTTCTTGATCACCCAAATGTTCTTAAATCGCACTGCTCCTTTGTTACTGACCACAGTTTGTGGGTTGTCATGCCTTACATGTCTGGAGGGTCCTGCCTACATATATTAAAGGCTACACATCCAGATGGTTTTGAGGAGAATGTTATTGCTACAGTTCTTCGTGAGGTGTTGAAGGGCTTGGACTATGTTCATCATCATGGGCATATTCATCGAGATGTCAAAGTGAGTACGGTTTTTCTCTTCTTTTATTTCCTTTTTGATAATGTAACGAGTAGCTAAACATGCAACTGTGTTATCTCAGACTTTGTTGGTTTTGTTTTATTTATTGATTTCATTTCAAAAAATGCATACTCGCAGAAAACCATGTCTTTGCTGTTACATTTGTCAAGAAAATAAGGCTCATAGTGATAAGGGAGACTCTCATGTCGAAATTTCACATGGTTTATGTCATCTTCCATATCATGCATAAAAAAAATAAAAATTACCTTCACTTGCACAGGAGTGTGTAGCAAAGAGGTTTTCCTTCCTGCTATTCCTAAATTTTGGATAATTTTTTTCACTACAGTGACCGTCCTCACTGAAATATTAATATCTCTGCAGCTTGTTTCCTAGCGAAGGATATGCATAATTTGTCCTATCACGCATTTAAACTGAATAAATTTTTAATCTAATAGTAATGAAGAGTTTCATCTGAATCATGTTTCCTAATCTTTTGAAACATATTATGTCGTTAACAAATTCATTGGGAGTGTTGCTGCTTCGTGGTTGTAAATTTACGATCAGATCATCTCATATTGGATATGTTGATTGGATTCCTTAGGCTGGTAATATTCTTATTGATTCACATGGTGGAATCAAACTTGGGGACTTTGGTGTTTCGGCTTATTTGTTTGATTCAGGAGATAGGCAACGCATGAGGAATACATTTGTAGGCACTCCTTGCTGGTATGGCCGAATTCTTGAATTTATGCTTTTGTTGTTTCTTTTTCTCCGAATCCCCATTCTGTCCAGTCTTTGTTATCTGGGATTTTATGAAAGAAAATATTTATGTTTGTACAAGTATGTGTGTTTTCTTTTAAAAACGTTAACAACAAACAAACATGATGTTTCTATAACCAAAAATTTTGTAATTGTATTAAGGTTTTGCTCATAGTTACAGTTTGCTTACTCTGTACTGGGATTTTATTTGTATCCTCATAATGGGAGGGTATTTGTAATTTTGTAGGATGGCACCAGAAGTTATGGAGCAGTTACATGGTTATGATTTCAAGTCTGTTCATGGAAATTTCTCTATTATATCCTATACTGCCTTTTTTAGGAATACTCATAATCTTATACTCCTTTTTGTTTTCCCTCCTTATACTGGCGATCTCCACAGAGCTGATATATGGTCCTTCGGCATAACTGCTTTGGAGCTTGCACATGGTCATGCTCCATTCTCAAAATATCCTCCAATGAAGGTGCTCACTGATACAATAATTTACCTCTTTTTTGTATGTAAATTTTCAGGCAATTCTTCTCACTTGTGATGCAAATATTTACTCTCTACACTATGGGAAACTAATTTATTACTGATCAGTTTGCAAGATGCACCAATCATTGTTTTCACTATAAAATTTTTTGTATTTTAGGTTTTGCTGATGACTTTGCAAAATGCACCACCTAGTTTGGATTATGAAAGAGACAAAAAGTTCTCCAAGGTATGGTGAAATGAATGTGTACAGAGTATTCAGTTATAAAACCTCATTTTCAATTGCTTTTTGTATCTAGTCTTTCAAGCAGATGATTGCTAGTTGTCTGGTGAAAGATCCTTCAAAGAGGCCTTCTGCGAAAAAGTTGCTGAAGCATTCTTTTTTCAAGCAAGCTAAATCTAATGATTATATCGCAAAAACTCTTCTTGACGGGCAGCCAGCTCTAGGTGATCGTTTCCAATCTATCAAGGTTTGTCACTTATTGAAAAAATATGGACAAGTACTGCTATGATCTGCAGTGGTGTCTCTCATTTGATATATATATCTATATATCTATATCTATATCTATATATATTTAATTTGCTTCTAATGAAGCATGTTCTTTGACTTCAGAAAAAGGAGGAGGACATGCTTGAACAAAAGAAGATGCGAGATGGAGAAAAAGAAGAAATATCGCAGGTTTCATTTCCAGAAGGACAGCGTGTTTTGATTTTACACTAGATATAAACCTAGTCATGCATCTCATATTCTTGTCATTCTATGCTGTTCGAGCTAAGATAAATATAATAGTTCTAGCAATTCTCTCTAAATGACATAAAAGCGTAAAGATTCATACACAATAGTTTTCCACAGACCACAATGTGAGCTTTTACCTAAAATAATGCTTCTTTTAAAGATCATGAATTTAGGATCTAAGCAGTGAAGATTTTCTGTTACCAGTAATCGTATTTTGTTGAACCCATAGATGTGTGATATCACATTGGATGAATTCTAACCATTCTCATTCCCACAGGGCTTACATTGTGTGGTTGCAGAAACTATGCTCTTTAATGAACTGAATGCCTTTTCTCATTGCTATCTTCCTCTTTATATAGTACATGTTGATCAGTTACATAAATGATTTTAGCTAATTGCTAACCATGTCAGTCAATGTCAGTTACTAGAGTAAACTAATTTAGGAAACTAGCTAATTAAGAGAGTCAATGTAATTTACAATAGTTATTGTTAGATTTATTATATTGTCAAGTTGTCCCTTATTCTGCACTTTTTTTTCTTTCCAAAACATGAGATCAAAGTCATGGGAGATGATATTCTCTTTATTACTAGCTTATAAACTATTGCAGTAGCTTATAAGCTAATATGTGAACAACTATTTTTTTAAGAACCTAGCTGATTTGTTTTTACAATATATTTAGCAAATCAGGTAGCTCATCAGCTAACAAAAATACTAAACACCTCAATATAGAAATCAGCTAGCTCATCAGCTACTAACTAGCTTATCATTTAGTTTTGCTAAACAGAGCCTAAGCCAATCTTTTTACTTTATGTTAGAAGGGGGCATGTTCTTACAATTATCAAGACAGAGAATTCTAAACTTGCTGAAGTATCTCTTGATTTTATTTGTGCTGAATTCATTTAATAATCACATTTGAGTTTCTAAAGGGCCTTCTAACATTGATAGAATGAATATAAACGTGGAATCAGTTGCTGGGACTTTAACCTTGATGATCTGAAGGCTGAGGCTTCTTTGGTACTCACATTTTTCAAGTTTTCGGTAAATGTTATATATGGTACTTTCTCCAGAAGATGTTGATTTATAACTCTTCCTTTCAGATCCAAGATGATGAGTTTATTTTAGAGAAAGATGAGGATTTTCAAGCCAAACAACTTCATCACCTGTCATCGCAATCCAAAAATTTTCAACGCCAGTCATCCTTTGCAATTAGAAGTTCGCATGCTGTAGACTCTGTATGTCGACACCATACTATTGCTACAAAAGGACAGTTAAACCTGTGTCTCTAACTTGTTGGTTCTTTGCAGGATGATAATATTCATGCATCAGTACTTCCTTCAATTGACTCTACTGTTAACATGTATGTCGTCTTGTTTCTTCTGCTTCTGTTAACAGTGTCCTTTTGTGATGTTTTACTGCTACCTAGTTTCTTAACATGTAGTAATATTTTACTCGTCCCCAGCAGGACTACTTATTTTTATAAAATACTTCATTCGTTTCATTAATAACTTCCTAACCTTTCTTTTTTGTATCCATTAGAAACTTTAACTCATAAATGAAAAGTTCTTTTCCACTAATTTCAGTTCAAATTTTCTTATTGTTTTTTATACTGCAAATAAATTCAGTTCAGATCAGTTATGTTCAGATGAAAAGTTTTGTTCGGATGATGAGAACAAAGACCAAGTCACAATTACCCACCATACGAAAAAAAATCAAGAAGAAAAGGTTACCTTGGCAATATATTGTGCATATAGCATTACAATTACCCATGACAGGGCCAAAAGTATATGGAAACTTTACTGGTATCATCTATACCTAGCTAAAGGCGTAACTGTAAGCCAATTATGAACCTAGGGCCATATGGACATACAATTACCCTACTGCATTGAATTCTTTTCTGTACCATATGTCTGTATGAAATGTAATTAGGCGCTTCGCTGCCACTCCTGAATTGCATAATAAAGAGCATAGTTCGGAAGAAGATCACAATTGTCAAGCTTCAGATTCGTCATTGGAGAAGTCTCGTGACCACTATCAAACCATCCTTTGATGGCGTCTCCCTCATACGTGAAACCATCCGGTGCTATATGTGGATCTGTCATAACTTCCTGGAGATTCAGAAAGAAAAAAGGGATATACTTCAAACTATGCCAGTTGATCGATGTCATAAATTCAAAAGGTGGAGTGTGATTTGTACCTGATAGATGGGGCAGACGAAATGAGAAGGTATCTTACGCTGACTCTTAGAGTCTGTTGATGATAAATCAGGAGTAAACTGTGATAAGTCGCACACTTCTCTCATAGGCTCCAAGACTTGCCAGACTTCTAAAGCAAGATTCGGTCGATCTACCCGATCCCTTTCACAGCACTCCAAGGCCAAATTAGCTAACTGTTGCACATGTCTAAGTGGCCAATCCCCAGCTGATGTGTCTAATATATCATCCAACCGTCCACCTTGCAAAGCACATCTCACATCCTTTACTACCCCCACAGCTGGTCTTCGAGTAAACATTCGTAATAGTATAATACCAAATGAGTAGACATCAGACTCAGGGGTAAGCTCGTCATACGCAGGAGCTTTAGGTTCCATATAAGCTGCAGTTTCAGGATTGCATGCATGGGGAATAAAAGTATTATCATCAGTTTGTGATACCAACTCGGGGATACCAAATCCACTTATCTTGGTAACAAAATTCACATCAAGAAGAATGTTGGAGGGTTTTAAGTTTCCATGCACACTGTAAATAGTGTTGCTGTTGCCATGCAAAAAGAGAAGGGCCGAGCATAATTCAATTGCGATTCTGATCCTGGTTTGCCATGGAAGTGAACGAGCTTTTCCTGGGGTGGAAAGGTAAGTTTCAAGGCTGCCATTCTCAATGAACTCGTATATAAGTGCCCTGGATTCTGGACAGGCACCAATAAGCACTACAAGATTTGGATGCCTCACCCTAGAAAGAACTTCTACCTGCATTTCAAATCGGGGTCATGAGAACTAGGATGTTGTTTGGACTAGAAAGCAACCAGCAGGATGAAAGTTCCATAATCCATATGTAAAGAACTTCATGCAATTTTTTTATTCACAGGTAACTTGAATAAAGTATCCCCCTATGCTTTGGAAGAACATATTCGCCACCTTCAACATTGTTTGAGACACAACTAGAACCCACACAACGTGTCGCATGTAAAAATATTGGGCTTCTTTCAGAAAAGGCCAATGCAAGATTTAAAGCTTGGGGGTTTATTTTTAGATGGCCGAATTTGAGTGGTTTGGGATGCAAATAACAGTATTATATTGCTAAAAGTTAAATTTGATATGGAAATCCGCTTGATGGGATTTTTGTAAGACTAACCTCATGTCTGAACTCTGCATCACTTTGAGAACCACGAGAGGGCAACATCTTTATAGCAACCTTAACATGGCAAAGGATTCCTTTAAAAACAGTGCCATATCTTCCTTCCCCAATTCTCTGAGATGGATTAAAATTTTCAGTGGCCTCAATGATATCCGAGAAAGATACTCCAAAAAGATGAACATCTGATGCTCCTAAAGAATTCTCTGTTTGTAGTATCCTGTATTTATTGAGTTTTCTAATCACAGAATCATACTCTATCTGAAGTCTATCCCTTGTTTCCTTGAATGTTATCAAAAGATTGACTGCTTGAATTATTTTGCCCTCTAACTCTTTCTCTGAGCAGCAGGCCTCTCTTAATTGTGTTTCCAGTGTAGGCTTCTGGTCCTTGATTAGCTGAATTTTCTCAAGACATTCACTTTTCTGAGTTTTCATCAGTTCTATCTCTTGCCTTTGACTAATCAAAAGTTGCTCAATTTTGTTATTTCTGCGTCTCTCTTCCTGGTAAAGACTTTCAGAAACTTCAGCCTATAAAACCAGAATAATACAATTCATGTAACCATAAGTCTAAGCATAATGGTAACAATTCATGCAAAGAAACCCTTAAATTTTCTATGTGGCTACACTGAAGTGGCAAAGCCAAAACAGTCTCTGCTTATTTCAAAATCTTGCTGCATCAACTTCTATTAAAATGCTTACACTCCACATAGATAGATAAAAATAGAAAGAAAAAGAATCACAGAGAATAAAATTGAGAAATTCGGGTTGGAGTTTAAACTCATACTAGGTTTTATTTACATTTTGTTTTTTCATCCGAAATCAATCACAATTCATGCCAAAATGGTTGATAACTATCTAGAAGAGAAACAGAAAGGCCATTTGATTCTTGCACCTGTTATTGGAAGTATGATCATTTGAATAAAGGGGACTATAGGCATTTCCTAGTGGACCATAGGCATCAGCATTACCCTATAAATTGATGCTGACAGGACAAGACAAGAACAACAAAGAACATAATAAAGTAATAAATGATTGAATTACCTTGTGCACAGCCTCAGAGGCATCTTCTTCGGCTCTCCATCGCCTCAACGACCCTTCAAAGGCTCTCTGTTTTGAGTTTTCAGCATCTATGGTCTCATTCTCTAGTTTTTCACTCAGATCTGAAGTTTGTTCTTCCTGGGATTCCTGTTTGTGCAACACCTTCTGGTTAAATTATACATATTTATAAAGCACATACAATCAGTCCCGGGGGTTTCCTCCAAAGAGAACAAATTGAACCTCCAAGAACATTTAGTTGAAGAATCACTACCTATATTTCATGTCCATGGTCATTATAATGAAATTGAAATGCATCCTCGTGGTTTTCACACATATACCATGATGTACATAAATCATCTCAAGATATCATGCATTAGGAACACTTTCTAGACTTTCTCGTGTATTATGTAAGTCTCAAAGTTCTAGACACCCCTCTGTTGTCAAATAAAAGATCCAAATCAGCTAATGTCCTAAAATAAAATACATGTGTTCTCTGACTTGAAATCTGCACTTTAAGGAAAGGAAAATGGCCATGCACGCAGCTGTCTATTTATAGTTGGTGGTGTTGTGGACATATAACATGAACTCTGATGACAAAATACAAGTGTACAACACAAAATCTGTAATATTATTATGACATTTATACTGTCAATATTCATTGGTTGGGTGCACCAGATGGGCATAAGAATCCGTGTGCCAGATCAGATAGTTCATCCTAGGCATACAAAAGAATCAAAAGATACATACCGATGAAGTATCAAATGACGAACAAGGTAAATCATCTGAATGATCCACCTTCAACAATAAAGACGAAATATCCCCACTTGTTTGGATTACATTCAGAGCAGCAGTATTCATAGTGCCAATGACCTCTTCTACTGACTGAGTTAAATTTACACACTGAACATTGTCAGTGTTGACATCTGTGGTTTCTTTGCTATCACATGCTAATATTGTCCCAAACTTTGTCTTCGAAGAAGACAAACCCCTGGCAGTCGTCAAATGAGGGTCAGAGTCCCTAGGCCAATAGAAGACAAGTAAAAGATAGTTTGTTAGTTAACTAGGATGCTTTCTTCTACTGGAAAAACAATGCAGTAACTTTTTTATGGAATCGAAATAGTATATGTAAGGCTTCAACTGCGATAATCGATGAAGACAAATGGGTACTTTTGACTGATTATATGATGAAGACAAATGGGTACTTTTGACTGATTATATGACAGCATTAAGTTGCAGGTTCATTATATAGAATGTACGTATTTCTTCTAGAGTTGATTCGAATGGGACAAGAATTTCTCTGCTAGGATTCTTTGGAAAACAGGCAACCACAAGACCCGATTCAGAACAGTGCAGCAAATTTATCAAGAGGTCAAAATCCATCGAGAAGTGTACCAATCCTCACAGAGTAGCCTAGATATGTAAACTTTGAGGTCCATAATACAGTAACTGGTTAAATCATCATATTACTTATCATCATGTTCCTCTGCCAGATCCTTTGCAAATTCTCCCAATCAAGATTTTAAGAAAATCTTTGTGAACTTGCCTGATGCATCATAAACTATCAATTGCAAAAATGCAAAATTTCATTTTAACACAACAAATCATCATGTTACCTCGTATGAATTAGGATCCCGTTGCAGATAAATGAAATATGACATGATGGTGGAGCCTTATTGTTGATAACCATAGCTTTACTGGAGTTTGCAATTAATAATTTCCTGCGATCTAGATGAGTATCAATAAATGAAGTTCACAAGAACACTTGTGCAAATTCTACAGAATAATTTGCAAGCAACTACCATATTAGTGAATAAGAGAAATACGTACTTTGTGCAAAATGTCTCCTGTGCTGCTCCCATAACGAGCCATCTTACTCTATGTTGAACAACAAGTTGCAGAATTCCTTCTTCAATGTTGCTCATGTCCATTGAAATTGTATCAGCCTGTATTTGCAGGGAAAAAGAAAAAAAAGAGAGATTATCTTTTCAATATTCAGCTCATGCCTTCATAGAAACCTAGTAGTAGTTAGAACATACTTTCTCAAGGCTTGAATTTTTTTTAGTAATGATGCAAAATACATTTGGAGTTCAACAATATGCAATGAAACCCATACCCCCATCTGAGTTAGAAAGACGAGATACTGGTTCATAAGTCGTTGCATCTTTAGCCGTTCCAATTCCAAACAAGCCTTGGACAAATGATTCTTAAGCTTGCTTCCTGAAGGTTTCGCGTTAACTGAAACATATGAGACAGAAGAGGCGAAGTCAACTTAAAAACCAGATCTGATTCCATTCCTCGCACGTATAAAGTGCATCCAAATGTGAATGTAAAGAAGTAAAGACAAAGAAATGTTGACAGAGCAACAATGCATAGTGAGACACAGGCTCTACATTCGACACGATGTAACAGGGACACATCAAAGTAATCTATCCAAGCCAACAACTAAGAGAAAAGTTCCTATACAGTTTGAGCAACTAACATGACAAGAAGATATCAATGTAGGATCATGGATTCGCTATCCCCTCACAATCTCCATAAATAAATAAATAAATCACTAGACCCATAATACAAATCTTTCGCCGGTTCCCCTCCCCATGCCTCAAGTCTCCAAATTGTGGCATTGCTGATTTCTCCACAAGCCCACAAAATAATTTACCACCAATTTTGTCACCCTTGAAGTGTATAATCATATCCAACGTCACGCTGCAATCTCCTTGTACATCTTACATGTGTGCATATTCAAGCAGTAATTATTCAGTTCATGAAATACAATAGACATCTGTCAAAGAACTTCTCCCAATCCCTACTTACACACAACCACATGACCATCCTTTACTAATTCAATTCTAGAAACATGATCCTTTCAATAATCACACCAAGTACCAAAAAAACCCAATAAAAGAACACAAACCAAAAAAGCTTCAACACACAAGAATCATTCACTTCCCACAACCTTGAGCTGAAAACAAAACCAGAAAACAAACCAAAAAAGCTTCTACCTTTCTATTGTATTTGAGCTGGGAAAAAACTTCCCAGCAATCCAATCAATAATTACACAAATTACCAACACAAGTAACAAAATTAACTTACAGAGTGAAACCAAACTGGTGGGCTGATGAACATGCAAAAGAGCAAGAGATATATTCATCCCCTCAGAATTCTTCACCGCCCAATTAAGTAACATTTTCCCCTCCTTCACATTCTTTCCCACCGCCACATAAACCGTCGAGTTTAATTCACCGATTTCCCCTTCACTACCCATGATCAGTGGTTTCAGTTCACTGCTTCAATTTCACTTTTTTCCCAAAATTGTTTGGTAGGTAGGTTTTACAGTGAGTGAGTAGGAAGAATTTTCCGGCCTAATATGGATTGTTGGGGAAGATAAATGAATTGTACACAGCTCACCAAGTGTTTGTTAATTTGCGTGAGAAAGCAAAAGGGGACTAGTGGGAGTTGGGAAAAGGCTGGTGAGAAAGTTTCAAATTCCACTAGAATTCTACTACTGTGTTTTTGGTTTTTCATGTGCCTTTCACTTTCTCTTATTTTTCTGTCTATGAAAATAGGTGTGTAGTTAAACTATTCTAATCAACTTGACTTGATTATGATTAGTCAATCACTTCATGGTAGATATTTTTAGAGAACTAATATGCAATCATACTCTCCATCGCATTTTATATTTTTAACAGTGTAACAAAATATTATATTACATTATTAGAAAAACAAACTACCACATCTAATGAAGAGTCACAATTTACTGTAAACTCGGGAGGAGTCGGACTTAGATCAAGGAAAGACGAAGGGACCGAAGGAACTCATTTTGGAGTACTGGTTTTTATCATTATGAATCATGTATATTAAAAGCCTACGGAGTTGATAGTATATATTGGTAGACTAAATTTTATCACAAAAACAATTTGAATTTTGGATATTTAATTATGATACAAATGATAATAAGTTAGATATTGATTCAGATTGAATGACTAATTTAGTTCAAGGTGGGTATGCATTTGAGTACTCATCATGATCATGATGTATAACAAAAACTATGGCAACCATTTAAATAGGGATACAGTTCGAATGAATATCTTGTTGTATGAGAAAAGGAGAAAGATTAGCTAGCCCAGTGTTCAAACTTCATGTAGATTTAAAAGCCACATTTAGACAAACTGGCACTTCTTAATTATACAGTGAAAAAGTTTTGAGATGAGACAGAAAAGTGGCTTATCTAACAACCTTTACCAGTTTTGTTTCTTCTTCCACGTCAGTTTCAAAATTACTAATATTTTTAAATACATATGAGAACAAGAATGTCACAATAATATCTTTGTTGCAGTTGACTCACTGGTCCGTCAATGGAAAGATAATTTTGAGCCAGCTGGAGTACCAAGCAAGTAAGCATATTAAATTTTCCACATTATACGTTGCATATATCATAAAAATACCGATACAAACCGCAACAAGAAGTACAAAATAAAGCAACATTGCACGATACACAGGTATACATCACATAAACTAAGCAACAACATGTTGCCAACCAGATCATTCAGCTTATGTCCTAGTTGAAAAGTTCTCCAGCCACTTCTTTCATCATGCCCTTGACCTGTGAAAGAAACCACGAGAATTGATGAACCTAAAGTAACCGAGATATGATGCGTAAGAAGTTCAAGTTAACTAGACAAATCTTAGATACATGCCTGCTTAGCTGAAAGGCCCATGTTTTGCAGGTCATCAAGCTGTGAATACACCATTTGTGTCATCAAATGCAATACAAAAGTCATGAATTATGTAACAAACGTAGATTAAATCAGCATCATAACGTCTTACTTTCTTAAATGGCTCTGGAGATTCCTCCCGGAGTTCAAGAATGTAGGTAGCTCTTTTCTCTCCAATGCCCTGCATTGACATGTAATATGAGAATCATTCATTTATTTCATCAGAGAACTACCAAGTTAACGGAAAAGAAGTTTTAACTTACTTTTAGACCTTTCAACTCCTCCCTGCAAATTACAGAAGGAAAACAAAAGGTTATTGATTAATATTGAGCAAGCTCTTACACTAAAATTTTGAATATGTAGTAAACAGAAGTTGATGCCGAATCCAAATTTGAAGTGGTGCACATTTCATATATGACAAAGGGCATGACCTCACAATGTTTTTGCTAAGTTTTAAGTTACCATGTTGGAGTAATATATAGTGTGTAGCAATCAGTTGCCACTTAGATGGTGTAGTATCCTGCTACGGATAACTCATTGTCTCATCATTGACGGGAACAGGCTATTAATACTTTACTGTGAATAGATTTCAGCTCCAAGGTCCAGTTAGTATGCATAAGTTTGTTCTTATGTTTCTAATTAAGAGGCAAGATAGCCTCTTCCAAAAATGGGCTTATAACTGTAATACCAGACATTGATTGTAGCAGGAATACTTGCTTGCATACAGACTTCTCTCTTAGAACTTTAGCTCAGACATTATTTCAAAATGCGCATAATAAAATATGATCGACTTCATGCTACATATATTTTACTCTTGAATTTTCACATCAACCAAGATATTAATATCTTACGTTTTACTTGAATCCCTTTTGA
>JAYMSR010000571.1:0-13349 GCA_036897825.1 Plantago rigida | reverse complement strand
TGAGCTGGAATTGCAATTTGGATTTCACGATCTGAGGGGAGACGGTGTTTGTTTACTATTGATAGGTTGGTAAATGTGATATGCCTTTTACATTGCAGGAACTAGTCTGTACAAAGGCATTTTGTGATTCTGGTTTGTTGGAAACCGGGTGAAATGAAGAAGGCTCTGGGTCAAACTGTCCGTGACATGTGAGTTTCCTTGTTTTAGTAGTAGTAGTTAGTATGTTGTAGGATGAATTGCCTCATCGTTCGTTACTGTACTTTGTTCTGTGGAAAATCTCAGCTGCTGCCTTGCTTTTATTGACTTGAGATTACGCAGTAAATTGATCTTGAATAAAAATTGGAACTGAGTTTCAGTATTTGTGGCTACCTGTAGATTTTTAATTAACCTTACATAATTTTTTAGTAATTCATGGTAAGCATTTCAATAGATGTGAAATAAGTTCTACGTGTGCTCGAATAAACTCTTATGTATGTTTTGTTATCATCTTGCAGTAAGAGAGAGGTCAACAAGAAAGTTCTTAAAGTACCTTCAATTGAACAGAAGGCAAGTGGTTAAATTGTTACTTTCCTCTCTGATTGATCCAGAATTGAACCTGAGAAGGGGAAACGTCATCTTCTCCTAATTTAGTTTATTTCAAGTCGCTCTTATTGATCCTGGATTGGTATTGAAAAGGAGCAACATCATTGTCTCCTTATTAATTTTATATTTTAACTTTCTGTTTTTTTCAGGTTCTTGATGCAACTAGCAATGAGCCCTGGGGCCCTCATGGATCACTCCTTGCTGACATTGCACAAGCATCAAGAAACTAGTATGAATTAATTCACATTTTACATATGTTTAGTAGCATTTTGGCTGTTATTAAGTGATGTTCGCTTTTGTGTTTTTACAGTCACGAGTACCAGATGATCATATCAGTTATCTGGAAGCGCGTTAATGATACAGGAAAGAATTGGCGGCATGTATCCAAGGTTTGTTTGACACAAACTATCACAATGCTGTCGCCTGTCGGATTTTAAATTTTTAATATGTGATGTACTGACTTCTTGTAATATTGATCCCCTCCAATACAAACTGACGGGATACTCCTGTTGTTTTATTGCATATTTGTTAGCTCTTGCTAGGGAATCTGCATTAGTTAATCAGTTATATTTATTTGCACATCCTTTTACTCTTCTTTTGTTACTTATTTTAAGCTAGCATTGGTTAATAATGAAAATGGAACATGTTTTCTATTGTTATCAGGCTTTGACTGTTCTGGATTACTTGGTAGCTCATGGGTCGGAGCGTGTAATAGATGATATCAGAGAACATGCATATCAGATATCGGTCAGTTAATTATATCAGCCTGATTAGTTTATACATGGCTTTCATTAATAGATTGATGCATGGTACTGATACTTTATATTGCTTTTATCTTGTGCTAGACATTGTCAGATTTTCAATATATTGATTCAAGTGGGAAAGACCAGGGGAACAATGTCCGGAAAAAATCTCAAAGCCTTGTGGTCCTTGTAAATGACAAGGAGCGCATACAAGAAGTTCGTCAAAAGGCAGCGGCGAACAAGGAGAAGTAAGTGCAAACTGCAAATTGTTTATCTTCACTCAGTACCAGACCGGTACTCTTTGATTTTGTGCACAAATTTATTTTGTTAACATATGAAGTTCAGTCTTGATAAAAATGAATGTATCAATTTGATGGTCATTATATTGCCAGCTAGAGGTTTTGCCCTGCCATACTTTCTTGGAAGTGTATGTCTTCATAATTTCAACAAGGAAATTCATGTCAATTAGGTTTTGGACGGTAAATAGTGTGTTCCTCTTAATTTTCCTTGATTGCACTTTGTTTTGTTGAATTTCTTTTGCATTTGTCTTTATCACCAAGTTGAATAATACTTTGAGGAGCCATTCAGAAGCTCAGCACCACCTATGCTTATAATCTTTGCCTTGGGCCTTTGTTTATTTTTTATTTTTGACCAATACAAGTTATGGTGAATCTGAAAACAACTATTATTGATATAATGTATGAATTTTTAATAGGTTTCGCAACACATCTGCTGGTAGTATGCATCGACCTGGTTCTGGAGGATATGGAGATGATCGTTATGGTAACAGGGATGAAGACCGTAATGGGTATGGTAGAGAAAGAGATGATGATAGATACACATATGGACGTGAGCCGGACAGATACAGTAGAGACTCTGAGGACCGCTATGGCAGAGATGGTTATAAGGATGATGAGTACCGAGGAAGAAGTCAAAGCAGCGATGATTATAACTATGGGCCTAGAAGTAGAAGTGTTGATCCTGATCGAGACCGTGCTTATGAGGATGATGGCCAATATTCTTCCAGGTCTGATGTTCTTCTTAGTTGCAAAACCAATATAATTATGCATACTGCATGGAATCCTGGGCAATTTGTGTGACAATACTTTTATGTTACTCCATTTGCTTACATAAGTTAAAAAATAACTGACGGTATACACCAGCGTTATTAATTGCGGCAGAGTGGAGGACAAAGCCCCTCGCCGACATTGATCAGCCTCACGTCATGCCTCACTGTGCGGCCTTTGCAGCTGCAAAAGCATAGGAAACATGATTTTTTTTCTTTCTATTTTTTGTTTAATTTTCCAGCACAATTGTTTGCCCGAACAGGCTGTTTTACGGGTGCAGATGAGTGATACATGGTTGGGGTTGGCAGGTGGAAGATATCTGATTCTTGATTGAATTGGAGTATAGAGGCTAGTTTCAGTCAGGGTCTGACTTATGGAATAAATTGCACAAATTCTCCTCTATAATATATTATCCACACACCTGAACTCAACCATCAATCAAAATTTGCATCAGACAAAGTCTTGGGATTTTGGTGTTAGGTTTTCTAATTTATCTTATTTTTGGTCTCCCTGGCTATCTGGACAGACAACGCTTGTAACACAAATGGATATACTAATATATAAATTAAACCAGGGATACTAGAATATGGAAGGATTTAAACTCGATATCAGTTTACTTCATAAACTAAATTGAATGTAAGATTGCAAATGCTCTATATCACTCATTGCTGGTACATCTGTGGACTATTACCATATAGGTAACAATGCTGCTAGTTAAAGACCTGAACTCCAACAATTAGTGAAACCTATATTCAGAATATAGTATTGTACTAAGTTTATTTTTAAATTGTTGCAATATCAATTATCAAGAATAAAATGTCTTATTAGTGGTCAACCTTGAACATCTGTTGTTAAGGCTATTTTCTCTTGTAAAAGATGATAAGTAGAAAGCAGAAACAGTGAAATTGATATGAGGATAGGACACCAGAAAATGATGCTTTCTGGAACCTGGTTCCATTATCGAATATTTGAATAGTGCAATTTCTTCTACTTTGTTGTTGCATGTAATCACATTTATACTTCCTGTTATCAGGTAAAACTAGTCACTGAACTGATGCATTTAGTATATTTAATAAAGTTATACTCTGCAAGTCAAGTGCATATAGTATACTTTAAAAGGTTATGCTCTGCAAGTAAGTGCACAAGTTTTTGATTTAACCACCATTGTATAATTTAAACGATCATGCTCGGCAAGCTAAGTGCATATTTTGGATTCTCCAACTCTGATTCTGTAATCATATTTTGCTGCCTCAATTCCTTTTACTGCCTTGATGTACCACTAAACAACTCCATGCATCGTAGTTTCTACCTCATACACTGGCTAGATGATGTATGCAGCTCCCCCAGGGTGATCAAAAAGATTCATTATAATTTAAACCACTTCTCCTATCTGCGAGAGTAGTTCTTTTGTGAAAAAGTAGCGTATGACTGTCTGAATAGACCTAAGGGGACATTTCAATTAAAGAACTATTTTTTTATATGCCTACTTCATGCACTGCCCAATGATGTGGGAAAGATCTTTTTTTTCTTTTTAATTTTTTTAATTAATCATTATCAAAAAGTTAACGGGAGGAATTGGAGGATAGGTTACACTTCTAGTGCAATAAATGCATATAGAACAGTGAGGCAAGACCTCAAGAATGAACAAATCAGTTCTCTGGTACATATTGAAGGATGTGAACTGTGAACACAATGTTAATTATCTAAACCCCCAATTCCCAAACCACGTGTGCTCAGAGAAACTTCAAATTCAGTCTAATTTGAATTCCTCCTACCTGTATAGATAAAGTGTTTAATTGCTCAAGCTCATGATTGCCTTGGTTAATAAACTGCGGGGTTCATTTAGACTGATCTCTATGCTCTGTTTCTTTGTCAAATTCAATGTACCGATAGTTGATACTGCTCCTGTGATCAGTGGATTATGTGGGAGTGGTTGAGTCAGTCTTATGTGTAACCGTAGGGGCACTTTTGAATCCCATTTCTCTCATTCTGTTCCATGTTTTGCCCATTATTATCCTTGTCCCTCTCCGTTTCCATTTTTATAACTGCCCCCAAATCATTCTTATCCCCATTACTTTTCACTCCCATCTCCATGCCTCCTTTTGTAACTGTTCATTTTCCCACCTTTTCTCATGCCATTTCTTCAACTGATTACATTTTATATATGTTAGGAGTACTGAATTTTGTTTCCATAGAAGCATTACACTGCAGGCTATAATCACGGTAACTAACCATAACTTTAAAATTTGAGTTGTATTTTTTGACAATTAGGTGAAAAACAAAATCATCAACAAGTTTTTGTTATAGTAATTATTTCATGGTTAGGTTATCTTTAGTACGAAAATCTGTACTCTACACTTGAATATTTCCCACAAAACATTTACACAATTGAACTCCTGGCCGGCTGAAATATGGTTCTGGATTTGCCACTGCCCATGATACATTTAGTTCATTTATCTCGCTTTTTTTGTACATATTTATATATTTTTAACCTTCAGTTCAATGATTGTGTGACGTTTATACTTTTCCCTTTTTGTAGAGGAAGTGGTGTCAAAGCTGATGATCATTCTCAGGATGGAAGGTGAATTTAGTTGACTTTTACTTGTTCCTTTTGTTTCTTCCCATTACATAGTAGTAGTTCTAATAAATTAGCTGATTTGGTTTATTCATTTGCAAACTAGTACTTCGAGCAAGAGGCTTGAACGTAGATATTCCGAGCAAAACCTTGGTGCACCTCCAAGTTATGAGGATGCTGTGGGCCCTACCCAGAGTCCCACTAATAGTGAAAGGTAAAACACAAAACATGTCTGTCTCACTTAGTTCTGTTTGAAGACCCCTGGGCCAGTCTGACTTCTGTTATTTTGACAGGGATAGGGAATCTTCAGTAGCATCTGCCCCGAAAGCATCATCTCCTACAGGTGCCAGTCCAAGCTATGCAACTGATGCTTCTCCACCACCTTTCCCCGCTTCTCCACCTGCTCCAACTCCGGCTGTGGCTACAGCTCAAGAAAGCAAGGGGCCAGTTGATGAGTTTGATCCCCGAGGTCCATTTGCAGGTGCAATTTTTGACTGAAAGTATTTCTCTAAATTATCGAGTACAAATTACTTCATAAATAAATAAAAAGAAGAAAATCCCCATTCCTCCACTGATGAGTTGACTGGCATAGACTTGTTAAGTAGAAGATGATAATGGATATCTGCCATGTAAAGCAAAGAATTGTAACCTGTTGCACTCCCCTTTCCCCTCTCCATACAACACTACGTACCTTTTACATGTATACTCAATTTAGCCTTACCAAAATAATTCCTTTTCATGGCTTAATTATCTAACAATCTAATCTATTTTTCATTTTGGATTTTTTTATAGCAGCCTCTACTATTCCCAATGGTAATGCTCCAGTCACGTCGGGTAACACTGAAATGGATTTACTGGGTTCTTTGTCCGAATCATTTTCTGCAAATTCATTAGCCCTTGTGCCTGCTAATGACCCTGGCATGGTGCCTGAAGCCAATGCCCCAGAGAGCTTTCATTCTGGTCCATCGTTTGCAGTTAATTCATCAGCTCCAGTTTCAAATCAGGTAGCTGGCTATCATGGGCCTTACTTATTTAGTTAGTTAGTTATTCCCTTTCTCTCTTCACATGATCTGTGGATGGAAAATTGGCAGCCTCACTTTATTGCTCTCTTCACATTATCTGTGGATGGAAAATTGGCAGCCTCACTTTATTTCTCTCTTCACATGATCTGTGAATGTAAAATTGGCAGCCTCACTTTATTTTATCGCTGAACTTTTCATTTCTTTCTCTGCACGTTTATTGTTTGATTATTTCTGCTCGGCCACTTAATTATCTTTGTGGATTAAGAGCTAATTATATGGGCCCTACCATGTGCAGCCTTTTGATGATCCATTTGGGGACGGTCCTTTCAAAGCTGTGCCTACGACTGATGGTGTGATAGCTCAACAACCAAGCTTTGCATCCACTCAAAAGCCAGGAAGTGAATTTGGAGATGCTTTTTACGGTAATTCTGGTGTGCAATCTCCTCCTGCCAACCAGCAATTTGTGCAACAGGAGCCATCTCTCAACCACGAGATTGATATATTAGCTGATATTCTCCCACCATCTGGTTATCCGCCACAAGCAGGCCAATCTGTTGCTCATGGTGGCTTCCCACCTCAAACTAATGAACCTGAATTACACTCACATTTACAATCTTTGCCTGCCCACAATGAACAACCTCAAAACAGTTTCCAAGCACAACCTGGCCAGTCTGCTGGTTTTCCCAATCAACCTGGTCAACCTTCACTGCATGCAAATTATCATCCTCAATCAACTGAATCTGTTCCACAGAACAGTTTTATGGGTCAATCCTTGGCTCTGACATACCCTGGCCGTTCGGTTCAAGCACCTCAGATGGCTGTGCATTCTCAAAATGGCCACCCTTCCCCACAGCCTGGATTTCCACCTCAAATGGCTGCATCACAATATGGTGCTCATCCTCATCTCCCAGCAGCTAACCTGAATTCCCACTTCTATGGGTCTTACCCTCCACAACAGAACTTCCTTTCGCAGCAAAGTGCAGTTCCTGTGGCTCCACAAATGGTTCCTCAAGCTCCACAAATGCAATCAAATAGCCCCATGGCGCCGATGTCACTTACCCCTGCTTCAACAGTATCATCTACTATTGTTCCTCAACCATCTAATGACAAGTTTGAAACAAAATCCACTGTCTGGGCTGACACACTGAGCCGTGGGCTAGTCAATCTGAACATTTCTGGATGTGAGTGTTCTGTTCTTATTTAATTATACTTTCCTCTTAAGCATAAATACCCAAACTACCACCAAATTTTAAATGCGGACTGACTGGTTAACCGTGTAGTTATACAAAATATTAATGCCCCTATGTAGGGCTAACATATATCCTGTCAACTTAAAGAGAACATGCTTGTACTCCTTCACTATCCAGTTGCATGTTACCCCCTAGACACTTTCCTGCATTGGTACTAGTAATTTTGTCAAAAATATCTGATGAAGGTGGTTGCCGTATGAAAATGGCCCTTGTAATACTTACTGGTTGATGCTGGAATCTCTATGCAGCCAAAACAAATCCGCTGAATGATATTGGAGTTGATTTTGATGCCATAAATCGAAAGGAGAAAAGGATGGAGAAACCAACAACAGCTGCTGCAACATCCACCATAAGCATGGGCAAAGCCATGGGATCTGGTTCTGGCATGGGCCGTGCTGGTGCCGGAGCTCTTAGGCCTCCACAGAACTCTATGATGGGTCCTGGCGTGAATATGGCTGGTGGACCTGGTCTTGGAATGAACATGGGAGGTTACGGAGCAAATCAACCGATGGGAGCAAATCAGCCAATGGGCAGAGGAGGCATGGGGATGGGAGTGGGCATGGGAATGAATATGCCTGGGAATATGCAAATGGGAGGAATGGGAATGAATATGCCTGGAAATATGCAAATGGGAATGAACATGGGTATGGGCCAGGTCCAGCGAGTTCATACGCAACAACAGACTGGATATCCTTCAAGACCCGGTATGCCTGGATATAACCCCATGATGGGATCAGAAAACTATGGTCAACAACAATATGGTGGTGGCTATCGATGATCCTGATTCACTTTGAATCATTAGGAACAAGCAGACCCTGTCTGCTGGTTGTTTGTTAGTTAAAATGAGTCGACCATCTTATTTGGTTCTGTGAGCTAGTCTTTTTTCTGCTTCATTTTTTCAATCCTCTTGTTGAGTGTGTGCAGCATCATGTATTCATTCTTTACAGTGTACTTTTTGCTCTGTAGGGGTTGCTGATGAACTCTATATGCGCCCCAATGTTCTTATAGAATTTGCGACTTGATTTTATTTTATGGAGGGCTACCTTCTGAGGTAGCTGGTTTTGTCATGGAACGTTTATACATATTGAATATAGTAATTTACGTGAATAAATTTTGATCATTCATGTTTTCCTTGCTATGTTTTTGGTTTTCCGCCTTATTGTGGTTCGTATACCCTCCTCCAAGTTCAAAAGTTGAACCTTTTCACTACTACCATTTTAACCCTAGTTATCTCTTGCTCATTTCGGCAATTCCTACTTGGGATTTCCAGGAGTTCTGAGATCCGGTATTGTGTTCAGCTGCTGGAGTTCAGGAGTCATGAGGGTTTCTTTCCTTTTCAATTTTCTTTGGTTCTCATAATGTGGCTATAAATTTCGTGACGAATTGAATGTATGTTGCTAATTTAAAGTTATATGAAATGCAGTAACTTTATTGGCATAAACTTACATGCGACTTTCGCAGTCATCTTTCCTGCTAATATTGTAATGCTAGATCATCTTGAAGATTAATCTTTTACCCTAAACCTACAAAATCAATTAGGAAGAAAAAATATGAAGAAAGTATTTCTTCTTTCCTTCAGTTTCTAATTTCCTTGCTAGTAGTGCCCTCTTTGGACAGCACTACTGGAAGCAACATCTCCACATTTTGAGTTTCCACCAATTTCTTTCTGATCGGAATGGCCAAATCTGGCCTCCTCAAAGTGCTTGCTATGCTCAATCTCTTCGTCAGCAACCTCAGCAGTGTTCTGTTCGATATTGTCACCCCTGCAATAGGTTCGTTTATCAAGTAATCAGTATTTCGACTTTGGAATATTCCTCACTAGCATTATTCCAGCTAAACGAAAAACTAGTGATGAAATTTCTCTTACCCTGAATAAACAAGAAGCCCGATAACAACAGCACCAAAAGCTATAAAGTACATCCAGTCAACCTGAAGAATATAGATTCCAGATTAGATACTTATCAGAGAACAGATAAATTCAACTTACAGAAAGATTAAAAAGTTAATCATGTTGAACCTTCTCATGGTATGCAAAGATCCGAATTGACACGGCCCACATATCTGAGGTGAGCAATGACAGATTTAACATTGTAGCTCCACTTATCTGTACAGGAAGGTAACAAGGAGAAGCATCAGTGAAGTAAAAATCTGAATGTTCCGGTCTAGATAACAGAAGAAACTATAGGATTAGACATTGACACAGGGAGGGATAAAAAACGTATATTGTAATGTTAATGCCATCCAAATATGCATGATTTTCAGCTACAACATGCTGATTTGGCACTCGGCTATCAAAATGATTAACTTACAATCTGATGGACGTATCTGTATATTTCTAGTTTATTATCAACACGTACAGACTAAGAATGAGGAACATCCTTATTTTATAAATTTCTTCTGAAGTCCGATTTGGGTTCCCGTGTTCTAAACTATATTGGTAAAAAAGTTGAGAAATTTATACCATTTAAGACTACGGAATGTACTTTCATAATATAGCTTTCTTACATCTTTTACCGGTATGAGCAAATCGTGGTCAAAGATGGGGGACAGGAAAAACCAAATGGGACTTTCTGAGATGGAGGGAGCATAAAGTATACAAAAGACACAACAGAAAAGCTTTATTTTGTGGGAGAAGAGAGAAAAAGTAAAGGAACATAACCAGGGACGGAAGGGTAGATGAGCAGATTAAAGGAAGACTAGAGGGTTTAACAGATGATGTATATCCGTCATTAACATCTTTTCAACAGACACGTATTTCCATATAAATTGGCAAATAGTAAAGAAAAAAAATTACCCTACCATATGAATCAGGCATTCAGCCTTCAGGCCACGGTTTAGAATAATACCTTCAGTAAGACAGGAACTCCCGAGTAAAACAGAAACATAGCCAGAGCAAACCCAATAAAAGGAAGTGTCTGTAACCAAGAAAAAAAATGCAGTGGTTTTATATTAAGTCAGACAAGGTGTGACTATGTAAGTAAAACAATTTTTAAAAAAAAATGGAAGTGTCTGTAACCAAGAAAATTGCAGCTGGTACTATTTATAAAAAAACAGAAGGATCCATTGGGACAATTACAGCAGAATCTCTTCAGCCTGAGTAAATTTTCAAGGGCACAAATTTTGAGAGAGAGAGAGAGGGATGTACCGCCCCAGCTGACCATTCAATGGATCTGAGTTCAGTGCGTTCAAGTACGCTTCTGTAGGAATGGTTAAAGAACTCACGTCCGTTATACATGCCGGTCAATAAATTTCAGATACACGATACAGCATTATATGCTAAAATCAGAAGTGAAATCAGGTATCACAACAAGTATATGAAAAAGGATACATTTGGATAGCGCTGATAATGGCGCCAAACAAACCCAAGAATCCCATAAGCTCGACCCTATCAGCACTTTTAACAAAATACTCCTGCACAGAGCACACAAGGATGAAGCTTTGGAACTCAAAAGAAAAACAATCAACAAGGTGAAATTTGTCATGTGTGAGGTGCTTAAAGTAAAGGATTTAAATTGCGAGACTGAGCTAACAAAACATTATCAACTGCAAAGACAGACCAGGAATCAAAATGAACGAATCACAATCAATAATATATCAAATGATCCATACCTCACTGACGTTGCTCACAGCATAAAGTGTGGCTCCAGCAAGCACAAGCAGATCACCTCTAATAGGGTGGCTACCACCTACAGTAACAACTCTAACATCAGTAACCAATTAACCATGGAGAGCCAAAAAAGAAAGAAAATAAAACGACAGACATGTAAGTATGATGGCGAGTTAAGGTCCAAGATGAACACATATAAGGAATTAATAAGCCAAATGAGTACTTATTGAAGTCGATGAATTTACCTATCATTTTCTAGATCCATATTATAAATCTATGTGGGATGTTTTATAAGATTCCCAGTACCGTAGCCTATGATGTACCCACCAGAGTAAAATAAATCAGTTTTTATTGAGGTCACAAGCATGTTCGATGCAATTAAACATACTCGCCGTAAAGGGCACTGGGCTTTTGAGAGGACTGATATCTTAACATTACATTGGCTAAAAATGTACACAAACAAAATCTAATTGAAATTCGATATCATGTGGAACTGCTAGCCAGTGCAATATGGTGATACAACAAAGTATATTGAAGAGCTGATGGAATTAAAAAACTTACTTGATCTATCAGCAGAATGCACATCTGAAAAGACGACAATTACGAGGCCAGCAATACAAATTACAACCCCTAAAACCTTTTTGAATCTGTACTTTGTTTTTAGAAAGAACCATGTGAGAAACAGGACACATGGTATTGTCCAGCAATCCAACAGCATGACACTAGTAATTGATGTGTACTGGTATGCCTTAACAACTGCAAAGCCAGAAAGGAATAAGGATAATCAGATTATTCTTACATAAGAAGGCCAGAGGCACTTGTGGAACCACATAACAGATGAAGTGCAGTTCTAAGCAGAAAGATTTTTCCATATTATGTGAAGCTCAGGACATCATGTGCATGGAAGATTCAATTCAGAGATGTGCTTGAAAGGGCCTTCCAGAGAATTATAGTAGGGCTAAGGGTAAAGGGTGAACATATATCCCAGCATTATATGGTTGCATCTGTTATGAAAGGTTAGCTAAATCAAAACTGAAGTAGAGCAACTCTCAACCCTGCCTTGGAGAGCCAAACATCAACTAGCTGATAGTCATTGCAACTTCTCTAATATTTATTGGCAGGCAATGGGTTAAGGCGAAGCATAAGCCCCCAAAAGATGCAATCTTGAGATTCCAAAAGCGGAGAGTTCCATAGAGTGCAGACGGCAAATGCGTGAATTGACAAATGAACTGGCAATAGAGAAATATCTATCTCGGAAACCAACTATTGCAATTTAAGGACAATGTTGAAAATCTACTACTAGTCCAAGAATTTCTCTCCTTTCAGATATTACAGATATACCAAGGATTCATACATGAAAAGTCAGGAACTTCTCAAGATCTCGATTACAAAAGAATCACTTAATTTGGCCGATAGGTTCACAAACTGTTAGGTAATAACTTACCAACAAAAATGCCTCGGTAATAATCAAAAGATCCAATAAATTAAACAAAAGGTATAGATATGGTAAGTCACCTAGATAATTGGCTTCGACATCAACCACTCCAAGCAAGAGGTAGTAATACCATTTAGCCTGTTAGTAGAACAAAGCAACATATTAAAGCAATGAAACACTTAAAATGCCAACAGACAACAGTGACAAGCTGATGAGCTGACCTTAAGTGGTTGCCGTCTGTGAAGCAGCATACCACCATACACCAATGCCAAAAGAACATAATTCAAGAAAGACTGAGAAGTTGGTGCATTAATTCCTGAATTAAAGAGAAAACAAATAAGGCAATTAAAAGGCTGAACAAAACAAGAAAGATAGATAAACTTGTAAGATCCACATAACTGCAAAAGAGCATTACTTGATTTGACAACCAAGACATAAATATTCCATAAATAAAAACACAGCAAAAACCAAATCCATAACTAGTGTAAAAGTGAACCAAACTAGAACAAACAAACAAAACCCATAAATTATGAAGGAACAGAGTACACTAAGATGAACAAAAGAGAGAGAGAAACGAGTAAAAAACCTATCTTGGCGAGTTCAGATGATGAAAAGCCAGTGGAAGTGACGAGAAGGGAAAGAAGTTGTCCCAACAAAAGACCAAGCAATGTGTTCTTTGTCCAGAAATTCACCATCTTATTGTTCAATAAATCACTCTGTTATTGGTCTAGGAAACAGACCTTTGATAACAGAGATGATGTAGGTATAAACTATAAAGGGTTCGTTGAATTTGATCAGAGAGAGGCAAGAACTGATGTTTTTGCTGTCTCTGAAGCAAATTGAGGAAAAGCAAACGCAAAAATCCGAGTTTAGTATGAATAATGAAATTAGTAAAATCAATCAACGGCTGTGAGTAATTCCCCAGATTGGCACAATTACATAGGGACCCTTCAACTTACCCCACTCTCATCTAAGTCCCTGTTAGTCGAACAATTACAGTTGAGTCCAAAATATTAAAAACGTTGACCGGCTTAATTCAGATTGTTGGAACCAAACGCGGCCTTAGTC
>JAYMSR010000570.1:0-13352 GCA_036897825.1 Plantago rigida | reverse complement strand
GTCCTAACCCCACGCTTCGCGTGAGGGGGGTTATTGAGGATATATCGGAGGACGTTGTTGACGGAGTCAGGTCTGATTGCATCGTGATTCACTCAATTACTTAGTTTCTCTAATTAATTATTTGGTGTACTTGCTTTTACTATGTCAAATTTGTAATCTATATCCTTTGATGTAATTTCATACTATAAATATAACATCAATAACCACTAACATTTGTGGTGGAATTTATTTATTCTCAATTACATTTAATAACATGCATATTTGTAAATCGAAAATAAAATATATGCATAATGAAAAATAAAATGGTTAAAATATAAAGGAATAATACGCTTAGCCCCGAAAATTTGAGTCATGTACAGTAGCCGCATTCTCACACGCATGATCTGATACCCGCCGTGCATAAAATATTAAAGTTCATGTCTACATCTGCATTTCTATTTTCCCAAGGAGATAATATAGTATAGTAGAGCTATACTATATACACACACACACACAATTCATGAAGAGCTACAACAATTAATTAAACATTTCCGTGATTAATTCTGTTTCGACTCAAAATCTTATAAAACTCTAGTTCAATTTGCTCCAAATTAAATGGCGAAAGAATCAGAAAAAGTTGTTGATCATCTACAAGCTGCAGCAGACAAGTACAGATCGTTTTTGCATGAAGAAACTCAAAACACACACTGGAGGCATGGCGGTCCGCCTATATATGACGTTGTGAACAAGCTCTTTGAAGAAGGCCGAACCAATGTAAGTTTGTCGGTCTCATCCGTATGTATGCATGCTTGAGTTTTTAATCGTTTGTTTGATTGATTGTCTGCATACGCGCCACACATGTATGTATTCTCTTAGGAATGGCCTAAAGGATCACTAGAAGAGGTGGTCCAAAATGCTATCAAGACATGGGAGATGGAACTGTCTCACAAGACTCGAATTCAAGACTTTACGACCATCAGTCCTGAAAAGTTCAAGCTTATTGTTAATGGTAAGGTTATATTGTTAATTCTAGGTATCTGATTTCTTACTTAGAAAACCTATATCATTAATTCTTACCATGACAAACATTGTTCTTATCCTTATACCACATGTTCCACGAATGATTAATTAAAGTGATAAATTGCAATTATGGTCATCTTAGTGGACGTCATGATCATTTTCGGTCCTCCCAAATCAATTTTTGCTTTTTTGGATGTTGAAAAAACAGGAAGAGAGGGATTATCAGGTGAAGAGACACTTAAGTTGGGAAGCTACAATGCCTTGTTAAAGAGCTCATTGCCAGATGAGTTCAAATACTACAAGGCAGAGGAAGAGAGTTTTGAATCCTCGCATGACATGTTCCAGTCTGCACTTCCTTGTGGATTCGCATGGGAAGTTGTGTCTGTTTACTCCGGGCCGCCCCAGATTGCCTTTAAGTTCAGGCACTGGGGTTACTTTGAAGGCCCCTTCAAAGGCCATGCTCCTACTGGAGAAATGGTCCAGTTTTACGGAATTTGCATTCTAAAGGTAACTACGATAATCCATTCGTCTTGTATATTGAACAGTTACTTAACAATTCTGTCGAATTAGATACTGAAACATTGTTTTCTCATAGGTGGATGAGTTACTTAAAGCAGAAGATGTGGAAATTTACTACGATCCCAGTGAGCTTTTTGCTGGACTGCTCAAGGGGGCTACAGCTTCTGGCTCCGATTCATCAGCATCTGCAGGACAATGTCCTATGCATATGCAGTGAAGTACTTCTTCAGGTTAAAGACCTCAACAGAAGATGTAGATGAAAATAAAATAAACTCCGTTGTTATTTATAATTTATGAAGTTTGTGTTATAACTTCAACTCTCAAGATCAACATGTTAATTTGCTTGATAGTTTGAATGTCTTGTGCTGGAATATATGTAAAATACAGAGAATTATAATTTTCATTGCTTCATGGAAGTAGACTGTTTGTTCTAAAAAAACATGGATTGACTGTGAAAACATCCAAATTAAATATGATCATCTTCAGCACTCTCTCTTACAGGACTTATCAAGGACACCTGGGCCACATAGGCCTAATTTATGATGTTGAGATGTGGATGGTGTGATTAGATCCCTAAATTTTGAGGTTCTTATAGTATGAAAAAAATGTTCATTTGATTTTTATGGGTATTTTTAATTCCAGTTGAGTTTTTGTATTTAAAAAACTGCAAAAATTCAACCGGAATTAAGAAAACTTAATTCAAGTGTGAAGCAAACTAGCGGATAAGTGTTCTAACCTTGATGAGTATGATCTAAGTGGAGAGATGTACATAGCAAGAAAAGTATTTAATGTTATTTTGCAATTTGTTAATTTGTTTTATTGACAAGTGTTTCCATTTGGTTAGGTTGTAAATGTTGACAGGGATGCGACGATAATGAATTTGATTGCCTTTCTTTTTCTTTGAATGCACAGTGTTAGATGAATTAATATATGCTATTAATTTTTTTAATATAATTGTTACGAGGTTTTACAATATAAAGATACTGCTAAAAAGAATCGATTTATGTTAATATTAATAGCAAATGTTCCAGAGTATGCTCAAAACAGTCCACTGTAACACTGACAAATTCCTAATGATCAAAATATTGGAATCAAGCTACAAATCCTGACAGTGGAATATATTTTTATATTTTTAACTCTTTCAAATTTTCATACTTATTTCATTTCTTTTTCACAAACCATTTTATACTGTCAAATAAAACTGTACTAAAACTAATGTCATCGTACTTTTGATCTGAGCCATTAAATTTAGTACAATTCAATCCTTTCACATAATAAAATACAATTGACTAAACTTTGATGGAAACTGTCCTTCCACATAATAAAATACAGTTGACCAAACTTTGATGGATACTGTCCTTCCACATAATAAAATACATTTGACCAAACTTTGATGGAAACTGTCCTTCCACATAATAAAATACAATTGACCAAACTTTGATGGAAACTGGGCTTATGGTTTATCCTGAATTGAGTACACTAAATTTGACAAGTTTGGCACTGCAGGCTGCTTTCTCCTGAGAGGTATTTTCCTTGTCCTGATTCTTGACTTTTTATATGTTTTTGTATATATATATATATCTAACATAATGTGGCTACTTGGCTCATTTATTGCTGTGTTTATCTGGTACATATTGACAATTGCTTTTATAAATTTTCCTTTAGGTAGAACTGAATGATTTTTATCTCTCAATTTGTTTATCTGTCCTATTGGATTGTGATTGTTCTCATAGCTCGAGCCAACTCCCATCCAAAGTCTATGCGTTCTTACAACTTGTTAATATGATGCGTAGTTTTGCATGTGCCAACATGTATCTTCGTTGTTACTTTCTAGAAGCATATTTACAAGTATGCATGTATATAAGAACTCAATATGTTTTGTTTGAATTACAGGCTTCGCATAGTGATATTAGTAGGGATAAGATAGCATTGATGCCATGTCATTTTGTAGCAGTATATGTAAAGTATAAGCATTGCTATGAGAATCAAGGAGAGAAATGTTTCTTATGTACCTTCTAATGCTGATGATAAGGTGTGATGGAGTTCCTTAGATTACATATACATATGAAGCTTGTACAGACAGTAGCTAACTAGCAATATTAGTAGGACAAAATAACATTAGTATCCTGCGAGAGCCATGAACATGTATTCTTGATCATTTTCTGCCAGTGCTCATGATAAGATGTTTCGAATTCTAAACTATATTGATGGTCATAAACTTCACATCAAGTGACTGAGAATAAAATAGGTCTTTGCTATCTTTTTTAAACCTTTAGACATTGCTTGGCATGGGATCATCTCATTAGAATTTACAACCTCTACAGTAGGAACAATATAACATCATACTGCCTCATCAAATACGAAACAAATGGTTGATTGTAGTCTACTTGGCATGTGGTTGAAATGACTGAGCAGAATTATCAATAATTCTAACTTGCAATGTTTTTTCCTTCTCAAGTTTGCAGGAAAAGTTTCCTGCCAACACAAACATCCTTTACGTAGATTTACCTTCCGCTGAGATTATTGGTTCTAGCAAGAATGAGACCAGTCTGCCAGGCATGGTGCTTAATGTGAAAAAGCCAATTTCTTATACAGACCAGTTTGGAATGAAGCACCGGTAATAATTTACAACCTGACAAATTCGAGGATAATCTAGCATTGCATGCACTTAAACTGATATTACATCATGGCCATTGAATCGCATATATGTGGGTGTAGTCTATCAGAAATGGGCTACTTGCTTCTGTTTAACTTCTTCAATTTCTTTTCACAAAAAACAAAAGTAATAATTCTTTCATGTTCTGTTTCCTCAGGCCAGCTGAAAAATGATAAAACATACCTACTCCTAGTGTTAGGCTTATTACGACTATTCACTTCTAAGTAGATTGATCAATTAAACACTTTCACAACTCTTTAAGGAAATTTGCACCTCTCACTCCTTTAATAGTGTTACTTGCTTACTCCATGTTTTAATTTATGGCAGTGTTCCTGGTGGTCGTCTGGAGTGCACAATGCAAAATGTTGCTGATAATTTTGCCAACACATATTCATCACGGTATCATGAAGGTTTAGAAGGTACATGGAATTATGTTTTCAATTTTGAAATATCTTTCACATTTTCTTGTACGTTACCAGTGCTAAGAGTTGGTCTTTTCTGGTGGAAAAATTCAGATTTACTGGACACGTTTATTGTATATAATGAACGAAGAAAAGTTACATCCTCCGCAAAGAAGAGCAGGAAACATGCTGATAAATCTATGGCACAGGTTTTGACTCAAACATACGATATTTTTGTTTTCTTCTAGCATAGATCATTACATAAACTATATCATCCTTCATCACAAACCTGATCAAAGTTGTCTATGCTTTAACATGCATGTGAATCTCTGATTACCTGTTGGAATATCTACATTATGGCCTTTTAAGTTTTTGATGGTCCTTGACTCCTTGCAATATTGCTGTAATATAACTTCTTATCGCAGACTCCAGATGGTGCATTGCTGGATATCACTCGTAATGCCTATGATTTACTCTCTCATTGCGGAATAACCATTCCAAAGGTAGATAGATGTAAGACAGTTCACATTGGAATATCCTCAAGATGACATGTTCAGAACACTACTTTATCAGAATAGTTTTTTTTTGTTGCACAGATGGAATTGTAATTTCAGTCAATTAAAAGATATTTAAAGCTTCTGTACGTGTGATTTATTTAGTTTCTTTGCTGGTTATCAGGTTGAAGGTAATGAAGAATATATTAATTCTGGACTTCCATTTCTCATTCTCCTCCATCCTGCTCTTGGTACCCTATGGACAATCACCAGGCAGAAAGTAAGTCCTTAAATTATTATATCAAAATTTACATTGCCAGTGTGATCGACTTGAACTATGAATTCCCCCCCTGATGCTCTGACTGTTTTATCGACGTCTTTCCTATCAGTTCCAGGGCGGTTCAATTGCCAGGGGTTCTGAGTTACAGTTAGAGGTTGCTGAGTTCATTTGGAGGGATGTTGAGGTAGTGTGCACTAGTAAATCATGATGTTGCTGTTTCTTTGAATTCACTTATCTGATTAGGGTCACTAACTACAGCTAGATGGAAGCTTGATTATATTGGCCGACAACGCCATGGGGTCAACTACACCTAACGAAATTGGTGAACCTATTTTAGAGTATGGAAGAAGGTAATATATTCATGTGTTCCCATGAATTACGTGGAGTTTAATAGTATTTTATCCTCTCAAACAATGTTCTGTTAATTTAGGTGCTCAAGGTGCAAGTTGGAGAATGTAAAGGTACTAAATGAAGGAATAGATTGGAAATCAGGAAATAACCTGTACTGGAAGCATGATGTGCAGCGGGCACAGGCTTTAAAGGTGATACTGCATGGAAATGCTGAATTTGAAGCAAGAGATGTTCTAATAGAGGTTAGTAATGGAAATGATGATTTTTTTGGGTTGTTACTTTGCTGTTTCAATGGTGCAGAAACTAATCCTTTGCCTGATAGCAGTAGCCTACACTACAAAAAAACCCAGTTTTAGAGACGGAATTATCAGTCTCTAACAAAGTAGCGATCAGATCCGTCGCTAACATACTTAGCGACGGATAACTTCCCCGTCTCTATTTTGGGCGTCTCTAGCGTTTTAGAGACGAATAAGTTATCCGTCGCTAAAATAGAGACAGATTTAGCGACGGATAAATTATCCGTCGTCAATTAGACGGATTGAGAAAATCGCTCAATCCGTCCATAATTCGTGCCGATTCTTCGCTAAATAGCACGGATGTTATCCGTAGCTATTATCCGTCCTTAAAACAAGTTTTCTTGTAGTGCTAGTCCTATATATGTCTGATATTTTTAAATCCAGTGGTCCCAGGAATTTTTAATAATTGAGGGAATGGCCTCTTGTGTTATAGTATGATATTGACAATTATTGGACAGCTATAAGACCTTTAATGTTGACATGAAATGCATTTGCAGGCTTGCAGCACCTAAAGAAAACAAAGAAAATTAAAAAGAAACAAAAATACAAAATAACAAAATGCAGTTAATCCATGGCTGTAGTGGAAAATTCTCCGTCCAAGGAAGTTATTGGCTTTTTATGAGTAACTGTTGAAACACTAAAAAAAATCTACCAGCTCGCTCTTTAGCTTAAACATTGGCTTTTTGTTGGACATGCTGGATAATTGTTTACTAGAGGCTTCTCAATCAAGATCTAGGAAGACGTGATAATTACTCACAGCACTATGTTGAGCCTGGAGAATAATTGTCATTTCTGACTTGAATCTAGGAATTCGGTCATAGAGAAAGATAGAATCCTTTGTTTTCATTTTGGTGTAGGAACCTTGTGAAAAGAGTTGAAAGAAGATTAACATTCGTGTGCTAGTTAATTACAGATAATGCTTTTTTGAGTTGTGTGATTGTTGTTTTGCTCTGGTGACTGGAAAACCAACTGCATTCTCATGGGTTCTTTCTGTTATCAGGGTGATCATGTGTTTGATGTCCCAGATGGCCACAAAATGCGGATTACATCTGGCATTTCAGGTATTTGCAGTTATACTATTTGATATTAGTGTGTGTGTGTGTGTGTTCTCGTTCTGTATTTTTTGCTGATATCCCCTGTAGAATGTTCTGTTCTAAATGTATATTTGCACTTCGAACATTTTGTACTAAATTAATTTTTCTTTTGTAAAAATCTAGTATAATGAACCATTGAGCTGCAGACTGGTTCTCATTTAGGATGCATCTCATGGTATCCTACACTTTGGATCATCAATTGCTGAATGTACTTTAGTGGTTGATGTCTTCTTATCTTTGCAGCCTGGAGCACATATCAATATTTTCATAAATGAAATTGAAAAGGAAAAAAATATACTACTATGTGGAGTAATTACTTCGCAAGACTATCTTTAATAAAAAACATATATAATCTCCCGAAAATGACATAAGACAAGATGCATCCTGTTACTTTTCAGTTTTGCAGTTGAGATTTTAGTACATGGGTCTCAACTTCAACATTGGTAACTGGAATTTAGAAAAATATTTTCGACGAAAAAAGCGAAAGCAGCTGTTGAAATTTTAGACAGATGAATCACGATATAGCTTTAAAGAACAGGCATTTTCGGTCATTATGCAATATAGCCAGTAATTACTGTGTATTGCTCCTGTTTGCTCTTAAGTATAATGACGTTTCTGCTCTATAGCTCTATATGATTTATATCCGTGGAGAGAGTATCTCTAACTTTCCCTTTTTTTTCTTTTTTTCTGAATTCCACTCAGGTTTAGACATTCAGTTAATGCCTATTCAACAAGAGTTAATGGACACTGGATCCTGGTTCTGGAAATACAAGTTATGTGGCGCAGACATACATTTAGAATTGATAGAGTTGTAGTCCCTAACCCTTCCTCACCTTTGATCATGTGAATTATGGTTCACAACTTGATACAGTTATCCCCATTGATGCTTTGCTGCTTGGTTGAACAGAAGTTGAACCTATCCCAGAATGATATCCGTACTAATATATCTAGATGAGTAATAGTATGACCCCCAGAGTCACGGCTACTGCTCTTGTAATCTACATGTACATTATGTAAAACAACAATGCTATATGATATAGTGGTTATAGAATTACAATTTTTATGTGAACTCTTTTCAATTAGAACTAGTGAATTTCTTTTTGTATGCATGCTGTAGTTTTAATCATCCCCAGTTTGTTTCCTGCTGGTTTAATTGTCATTTCAGTATGTGAGTAGATTTTCTTCTGTATGCTATTTACTCAATCTATGAAGCCCAGAATTTCTACTCATAAATTTATATTTAATCTTGACCGCTGGGTAAAATTGTCATTGGTGATGACAAGGTAGCCCTTCGTTAACTTAGTTCGTCATGTGGAGAATGCTCTAGTAGACATAACGAGCTTTGGATCATTAAAAAAAATGCTGAGGCTTGTATTTGTTTCCTGACTTTTCTCCTTGCTGTGACATGTGGAGATATTATCCTTATCGTGAATTACAGGATGCCATTTCAGTTGGGTTACCTCGAATCTTCGTGCTGCAGTCACAGTCCCGAAGGTAAAAGTTCCACTTTCTCATAAGTTGTGTTTCGTACAATCTATCAGGCTCATAGCTGCTTGGTGAGTTACTTTAACTGTGATAGACTAATTAGGCCTGCTCCATGTACTGTGTATGTGCAGATAAAAGTTTGATAGCTGGTGCAATAGACTAGTTTGATTTCTTGGACAGATGGCATACAAAGGTCATACTGTAATGCAGGTCACAGCCTCCATTGTGATATATCCAGTTATATATGAACATCACAGTTTACATTTGGTCATTCTTCGATTGATCACACACTTAGTAAGAACTGTTTGGCACTAGCCTCTACAATCTTGCAGCACGCGCAGAATACATGATCTTAAGTGTTCTATGAAAGTGGTTGACTCTTCGCATGCTTAATTTTGTGATTTTTTCACTTCTTATGGTTTATTCATCTTATGCTTATGCTCTAAGCTCACAGTTAATTTTCTTTGATTGTCATCTTGCTTGGTAAAATTTATCGTTTCAGGAACATTTGAACAATCCGGCTAGATTTGCAATTCTACAGTGACTCTCTCTGTGCGTACATAATTATATGCGTTAGCCTATATATATCCATGGCAAGAATTGGTTACACAGTATTCCTCATTACACATCAGCATTCTCACTTCTGATATCTCCAGGTCTTGCAACTAACATGCCTTGGACCGAACCCATATATGACAGCATCATCAACTAGAGCTGCTAATGCGAAAACCTGGGCATATCGTGGTGAGTACGGACGGTTACTTTATTGGTTTTACTGGTAACATAATTATTCAGTTAGGATCAACGATGGGAACGCGGTAGCAGCAATTTGGTGCAATCAATAAGGTGGGAGACTAGAAACCAAAGCTACAGCAAGTTCACTAATGCACGACATTCCAAAACCTGCAAAGTATCAATCAATTTCATATCATGGGCCGACCTGATTATACATGTGTTTAACCAAAACCATACCATAACAAATTTGATACTCTTTTTCTTGTCCGAGAGAATAAAAACTCTAAACAGCACTATTTGTGGGCATGACTATGTAAAGATGCTTCAGTGGAATTTCTGTACAATATACATTGTCATGTATGTTACACCGGGTATTGTCCCGTAGTGTACACTGCGTTGGTCTGTATGTATATATGATGCATTAATGTGTTGGGACGTTACAATTATGCAAGATCGATACGGATCTGAGTGCATTGTATACGTTTATATACTGTGGCACGTTACAATTATGAAAGATCGATACGGATCTAAGTACATTTGGATTGGTGATGAGTGAGTGGATTTAATGTGGGACATGGTGGTGGTGAAAGAGGACAAGGCTGGTGGAGTCCGGTCCATGTTGGGGGTGGCAAAAGATTACTCATTGTATCACCATTTTAGAGCCTCAAGTGGGTGCCTGTTGCCTTCCATCTTTTCTTTCATTTTGTCTATTTCCTACATGTTCAGTCTTGTTGAAGTGACAATTTCCGTCCCGTTCACTTATTTTTTTCCTTCTTACCTTTTGATTCTTTCAAAATAAATATCATCAACATCAAATGCTTTTTATTTTTCCTTCTTTCATATTCCTTCAATCATTTTCATTTTGATATCCATATTCTCTCGAAATAGTATTTCGAGAATCTTCTAGCCTTAAATTTTCTCCAGATAGTATTTCATCAACAATGATATTGTTCACCTTGTGTTTATTAGCCTGCCTCTGATAACATCCCTCATTATAGTAGTGGGCACATTAACTGTAGTGATCTAGGACTGAAAATTCCCTCATCTTGTTGCAAGATTGCATCACCAACTTTAATCTCCAGACTAAGTAACATTTTGGAAATGATCAAAGAGACTAAATATCCAAATTAAGCAAGGAGGACAACTGAAATAACGAGTAAGTGAACAAGTACAGTCTATGTTTCTAGGCTTATCATTTCGAATGCACTCACATCGTTCTTTTTCTTCAACTTTATCAGTTTGAGATTCATGATCTTATAGGCTAGAGGTTTCCATATGGTGCATAAATCCAAATGTGGAGTAGGGTTTCAGATTCATTTTCTTGACTCAATTGATATGTGAAACATCTCCTCCAACTTTATGATGCTGAATCAATACAGGTCCCATATTGCATGCATATATTATGCCATCATACTATAGTATTTTTGAAGCCACAATTGTATCTCTCTCTACTTTGTTTTTGACCTTTCGTGTCCCATCATATATAATCATGCCTGTTTAATACATCTACATTTGCATTGTTGTAAAAATATGCAAGCTCATTTGTGCGTGAAATGTTGTCTCTTAAGAGTCACTAATGAATATGATTGATATTATGTGATGAGATTTTGCGAGAGGAAAGCTAACATAACATATTTTATCATAAACATTACATTTTTAATTGTAAAGATCACATGTTTAAAAATGCAGGTAATGAAATTATAATGTAGGTTTGTTAAACAAAAATGTTTGAAATTAAAATTCACATGATATTGATCCGGATCTCTTCAATATATGGTGTCTCGTAAAAGTTGTATCATTATATTAGGAAAAGGTTACAAAAACTTCTGAGAGTTTTGTTTTCCATTCTGAGAAATTTCGAGCTTGGAGAAATAAGTTTGTATTAGCATTACAAAAGGGTTACAAAAATTTATGAGACATGTTTTCTAAAATGTGAAATTTGAGCTTGGGGAAATTTTAAAGGGCTAGCTTCTGAATGAAGGGGAAAAATGATTGGAACATGAAAAGCAATTAAAGAAAAATTGTTAAAAAGACCAAAAACATAACTGGGGCCATACAAGTCTCGAACCTGTGACCTTTGCATTATTATCATGACGCTCTAACCAACTGAGCAAATACTGCAATCGAATCGTCTTTAATATAACAAGCAGTGATGTATATAATTCTTTGTGTAATGATATTTTCGGCTATAAATATGGGAGTAAACATGTCTCCCCAAATGAAAGCATCAAAACAATGAAGAACCAAGAACCTCGTTCAAGCTCCTCTTGTGCAGCCTGCAAGTTCCTCAAGCGAAGATGCACCCCCACTTGCCAATTCGCCCCGTACTTCCGTTCTGACGAGTCCTCAAAATTCTCAAAAGTACACAAAGTGTTTGGTGCAAGCAATGTTAGCAAGATTCTCAACGAAGTTCCTGAGGAACAAAGAGAGGAGACCGTGAACTCACTTGTCTTCGAGGCGGAGATGAGGCTGCAGGACCCTGTGTACGGATGCATCGGTGCAATAGCATCGTTGCAGAACAAGATGGTGGAGCTACAACATGATTTGATCATCGTGCAATCGCACCTGGCTTGCTATGTTGGCAACCAATCATCCTCATATTTGGATGAACATGTCAATATGGTTCCTTCTGTGGGCTTACAAGGGTCTAGTAGTGAAATGGTGGAGAGTTTTGGTCATAATCCTATGCCATTTGATCAATTTAGCCAGTTCCATCCATTCCCTAATTAACTAGTTAGCTAGCCAGCTAGTTTCTTGACTAATCTTCTACATTTTCTTTGTTCTTTCTTTTGAGTGATTGAGTCTATTGTGTGGTCATTTTGTTCGTGTAGAAGGTGTGTTATGGAATGAATAAAGCAAATGAACTCTTTTTATGGTGGTCTCTTAACTCTTTGCATCGAAGCTAATTAGATGTCATCAACAATATATGCGCTTGTGAATGAACCTATTTAGCTATGGTGATCAGTTTAAGATATGCCCCAATAGTATAATGGGAACTTGTTGAAGTTAATGTCAACGACATGTTAGTTATAATCAAAGACTCCATTAGAGAAACTCATGCAAGCTTAAAGCGCGTATAGTTCTTCAATGTACATTTGATTATTCCTATTATGTTTGTTGAGTTCATTGCACATTCATTTAGCGCTTGATGCAATTATAGTGTACTCGGTTTCAATCTCTAGTTGATTCTCCCGTTGAGCCATGACCCGTTATATACTGTGTTTGGCTCAAGCATTCTATTTAGCAAACATTTCATGAATGGCTTGATTATCATATAGCTAGAAGATATGTTAGGGGTGTTATCATTTATCAATATCACATCATCTCACTTTTGTCGCGTATCATGCCAATCCCATACATAAAACCGATAATAATACTATGTGATATGTGCCGTTACCGTAGCATCTCAAAATCCGTTGCAACTTTACGTGTATATGTAACGTATCCGCAACTACTCGATCCAAATTCTGGTCACCATCGGTGTGCGATGATGAAAGAGATCTCATGATTAAATTCTAGCGAATCTGCGCGCGTAGAACAAGAGCTAACATACTTTGGTCATCTGTGGACTGATGGTGATGGTAAACTTGTGTTGCAATTCACGTTTGGGATGAATCGTTTAATTTGTTCGGCTAGTGTCATGCAGTTTTAGACTTTTAGGGATCATTGGACTCAGCCCTATTTAATTGGGCTACTCTTAATTGAAAAGGCCCATTTCGGAAACCAAAGAGACATTTCTATTTTTCTCCTAATTTTGTAACAAGAGAAGAGGCGAGAGAATACGGTATCGGATTTTCAACTCAGGTGAATGGCTTCATCCGTCCAAATTAATTCGTTCAGTTTTGACCTGATTATTTATTTGATAATATATTAACCTTAATTGTAATTGATGAAGTATATTTCCGGTTACTTGTCTTGTATATTTTAAGGTCCGTCCATAGAGCTTCTTCTTCCTGAGCAAATGGTCTGAAACTTAAACTTTCCTGTAGTACAGGTCCGTCTGTAGATAGGGGTCCGCCTGGGAAGGATGGTCCGTTTCCGT
>JAYMSR010000569.1:0-13356 GCA_036897825.1 Plantago rigida | reverse complement strand
CTTCAGAAAAACCGACCCCCCCCCCCCCCCCCCAAAAAAAAAAAAAAAAAACTCCCCAACACACACACAAGAAAGTTGCTCTAGTTCTCATTGTATCTTCATTTCTTCGTTGAGATGATTCCAGTTCAGCTTACTTCTCAAGATTACAGGTATGCAGGAGTGCTCATGTGGCTGGTAGGGTTGAAAGCCAGTTGAAATTGGTTATCAGGCCCATGTATTCGAATCCACCAATCCATGGTGCATCAATAGTGGCAACGATCCTCAAGGATAGGTATATATGTTGAAACTGGAAGCATAATGTCGGCAAAAAAGAAAAGATAAAGCAGCACTGAAAGCAAATTTGTGCTACATCTAATAATGCCAATATAATAATAGCCTTTTCATCTTGGTGCCTACAGGAATTTGTTCCACGAATGGACAATTGAGCTGAAAGCAATGGCTGATCGAATTATTAGCATGCGCAAGGAACTTTTTGATGCTTTGCGAACTAGAGGTAATTTCATATATGTTCTCTTGTTCTTTATTGTGGTATATCACGGCGTGTCTTCTTTCTTCTTATTCTTTCGAAGGAAGCCATATCTGCATCTACAGGCTTGGCATATCATTTCAGTACCAAGCAAGCTGACTCAAGAATATTGGATATGTTATCCTCATGTACATCATGTCATGTATCTTAGTGATAATGATTGCTCCGTTTACCATTTTTTAACCCGAATTTGGTAGCTATCCTGAAGTAATTTTTCTTCCATAAACCATGTATTTTGGAATAGCAATTCTTCATTTCTTTAGCAAATACAGAACTCAGTAACAAGATGTTTAACCAAAGTTTACATGCCATTATGCCAATATACTCCTAAATGTGCGGTGTGTGCCATTTATGTTGACAGGTACACCTGGTGACTGGAGTCACATTATAAAGCAGATCGGGATGTTTACTTTTACTGGACTTCACCCACAGCAAGTATCCTTTATGACAAAGGAATACCATATCTATATGACCTCAGATGGGTAAGGAATGGAGTATTTGTTGTGAATCCCCAGCATCCAGTGTTACATTCAACCTATTGCCTTTCTTAATTGCACTGCATTTGATACAAGGGCGTGATCTTGGTAACCTATGTTTCTGATCTTTCATCCATGCAGGCGAATCAGCATGGCAGGTCTGAGTTCAAGGACTGTTCCGCATCTTGCAGATGCAATACATGCCGCAGTGACACGGGCAGCATGAATCTGTTGCCAGTTATATTAATTTGATCTCTTTTGAACTTTCCAGAAAGTTGAATGATTTCGTTGAAGCAACCAGGAATAAATTCGTGATATACGTAAGCTTATTGTTGTAAGAACATGCATTAATAATATAATTTCAAGCTTTTGTCCTTCACAGATATTGTAGTGATTGAAATCAAACTTAGATGGTGTTCATTCTTTCTAGTCTTGTATTCTGCTACTCTTGATTCTGTAATCAACCATGCATGTGTTGTTATTATTGATGGTCAGGGACTTGGGGGAGTTGAGCGGATTAGTTGGGTGTACAGTATACTTGTCACCCTTGATATCCGTCCCTTCCTTTGCCTGTGCCGTGTTGTCCCACTCCCACATCAGAGGATTGATAAAACTCGGTCACCGTTTAGATTTTAAAAAACTATACCACTTGAACTTTACTCAACATTTGTGTTGAATCTGTGTGCTATTCTTAAGGCAATTGGTGATGGATAAATCAAGCTATTATACATCTAAAACTAACCAGTGCATAGGATAATGAGATTCACATATGAATTGAATCACATACATTTTTCAACTGTTCCAAACTTACAATTGGGTGCCTCAACATGGACAGTTCTGTTGCGCTTCTTGTAAGCTTATAGCCACCCTTTCTACCTGAATCCCTTCAACAGATGAGGAGTCCGGTAACTGATGCTGAGAGATTTTCCAGTTCCCATCCCTGGTGCTCCACATTCACTGAAATCAAGCATGCGTCCCTCCGTCTGGAATGAGTTCCAAATAAACATAACTAACTTAATCATGCAATACTGAAGCAAAAGAAATGAAAATTTCCGAAGCAGATAGCAGTTTACAGGAACGTTTTCTGGAGTATCATACCATCAGCTTCGAAGCAGAAATGATTTGATGTGGTGTCTGTGTATTTGGACTGTGATTGTTCTCCTTTTCTGCTTCCTGGTTCATGGCGCATTTAACATTAATTACCGTTTCTGAGGTTTCATCAACCGGGAGCTCCTGGTGATTAGCAAATGCACCAGCAGAGTTCTCTCCAAATTGGTTCACTAGTCCAGTGACATCACAACTTTGGTGCATTGGGCTCAGAAAGTAACCAATGTCCTACAAAATAACCCCCCGTACAAGATAAGAATCAAGAAAAATGAACAGGTAGAAAGCGATACAGCCCGACACTTAACAAGGAACCATTAGTACCTCAATAGTTATATCTGTGTCGACTCCTCTGGGACCTGGCATGAAAGTGTTAAACCAAGGTGATTTCCATGATGAGGGGGACTCTACGCTCCTCTTTAATGGCGTTTCTAAGAAGCTGTGTACATATAAAGATGAAATTAGGTAGGGCCCTTCAGTAAATTGTTAAAGCCACTAAAGTACTTGGAAAAGATTATAATGTGTAGAAGCTCTGAAGCAGTCATCTTACATATTTTTACCAAAAACTACTCTTCTGCTGGAACTTCGATTTTTTTCCTGTGAAGGACTTTGTGATTGTAGAGATGTAGTTATGATCATATTAATGCAATCCTCCTTTGCACACAGTCGTGGTGAACACACAACAGAAATACATGAAGTCTCAGCTGGTGATAAAACAGCTTTGCATTCTGACAAAGCATCTAATTTTTTGTAATACTGATCTCCGGTAGTTGTTTGGTTACTCTTAATTCCAAACCCGTCAGGGGTAAGGTATACCAGGTCGTTCACATCATCTACCTATATTGAAGAAAAGAGAACCATTAAAAATAATGATTTGCAAAAATCAAGAAGGTTTACTCAATTCCGACTTTCCCGAGCGCATTCTACGATCGGAATAGCCACACAGGCAGTTGCTACTTGAACTAGAGTGCTATATGATGTTACAACAACGACAAGAGACCTATACATCCTGATTGTTAAAAGTTTTTATATAAATTGAGCAAACATTTCATAGAAAGCCAGCTTTTGAAATTTCTCCTTTTAAACTCAAAGAAGTGAAAGGGCAAACACAATGCACTAAGGCACTCAACGGGTCAGGGGGTAGGGGAAGGTGGGCATCTTGTCCGAGGTCTTTAACGCTGCATTTGAAATTTTGAACAAAGAAGTTATTTCCGGGTCTCAAAATAAAAAGATACTCTTCTTTTGAAATTTCTTATTCTACCCAACCCACCCAGTGTCCCAGTGGAAGAAAATCCAATATTACTCACCATTTCCAAAGACTCCTGACCTCCAACCTCAGCTTCAACATTTGACACATCATCCTGCTCGGCTATCTTTTTTGAACAACTCGTACCAGAGTGTTCTGGGGACTTGTTTTCTGAGATGGGCACAATTTCATGGAACCCATTTTTCTGTTCTTCATGAGAAGGAGCCACATTTTCTTTCTCTGTATCAAGAGTTACAGAGCTCTGCATGCTTCTTCGAGAAGGTGACAACGAAATTTCTCTCTGGTCAATACATTCATTGAACAAACTCTCCAAGCAGAAAAGATCATTAGAAAGGTTGGAATTTGATATTTTCCTAGAAGCAGCGTCATGCTTCTTTTCACATCTCTTTTCTGATAAAGGTGACACCAAATGACGGTGTCGTTTCTTCAGTATTGATGGAGTGCCAGCAAAACTTTTTAGGTCATTTTGCAGAATGGCATCAAGACTATTATCTCTAGATGGTGAATCCCACATTTTGAATGGGGCCATTGGGGATATTGTTAGCTTGCGGATGCCGAGTGGACTGAAATCTTGATGCATGTCATTGCCAGACTGTAGAAGATCACAACTAAAAAATGGTATATCGAAGCTTGGAAAACGGGGAGATTTATAGGACAATGCTCTTGAGTCTTTCTGCTTATCTTTCTCACCAAGAATTTTGTCCTTGGGAGAACAAAATCGGGAAGTATCCTGTCTTTCCATAATATAATCATTAGCTGACACTAACTTTGCTGATTCCATGGCGTGGGCAAAACCATTATCTGCAATTGGAGAAGTAGGTTCCTGCTCAACATTCTCACACATAGAATGTCTGTGATTATTTGGATGTATTCTCAACATGTGGGAAGGATCATTCACGTGGATTTGTGCAGGATCTGTGAGAGGTTGAGTAAATGAAGTTCCTAGCCTCTCAGGTGCCATATAGAAAGATTGTGAAGCAAAATTTCCGTCTTCATGCATTTGAAAATTTGAAGGTTGTTGAAGTAACAAATCTGCAGGTTCACTAACGTCAGTAATAATATTATCAGACGAAAGACACCCATCATGCACATTTTCACGATATACCATGCCAAAATCTGAATTAGATATGAGATTAGGCATGCCAAAACCAACAGCCATGTCTGTGGTGGAACCAGAAGCACCTAAATCCATAGAAGTTTCTTCTAAGTGTAGTGCTCCATGGTTAGCACTGCTATCCGGACATGGTATGGATAGTCCAGATGATTCTTGCCCCAGGTCCAGCAAAGAAATGTCAGGAAGATCATTTGAGCTTGATTTCCAGTCTTCTTGCATAAAAGTTTGCCACTCTAGGTTGAAATCATGTTCAGAATTCCCACTTTGATCACACGGTACTTGTGGTATTGAAAATGTGATTCCTAGGCTTGGAGACTTATACCCTTCCAAACAAGGGAAGTGACTTGATTCTTCAGCCACCTGACAACCCCCACTCTGATGCACGGGACTCTTGATTGCACATTTTGAATATTGAGATAAGCTGGGAACGAGTGAAGCCTGACTGCATTCAGAAACTTCCTCCACCTCGTCTTTAACAACAATATCATTTTCACTATTTTGTTGTGCCATTGAAGAAGTGGATGCTGCTTCATAATTGGGACGGGTAACAAGGGCAGGGCCTTGGACCTCGGAAAGTAAGCCTGGCGCGAAGTACCTTTCCAGTCTCTTCTTAACGGAAGAATGCCAGTGATTCTTTATTGCATTGTCAGATCTGATGAAATGCAGTTCAATGCGAATTAATGAGTGCTATATAGACAAAAGGAATAACTGATCCAATTATTTCTTGAACCTAACCATTTCCCAAAACTTATTTCCTACCTTCCTGGCAAGAACTTGGACAACTCAGCCCACTTGTTTCCGAATTTTCGATGCGCGTGAATCAAGGTCAACTCTTCATCTTGTGTCCAAGCTTCTCTGTTTATGTTGGGATTAAGATGATTATGCCACCTGAAAAATGAACAATGCAGATTAGAGGGAGAATGATTATATAAACGATTTAAAAATACTAGTACTACATTTTAAGACATGAAATTTGCAAATTCGTGAATCTCTCAGCTAACTGGAGCAACCAAATGTGACCATGGTTATAAATAATCAGCAATTTCTGTTACTTTACCTTTCCCGACATTGCTTTCCAATACGCCCAGGTAGATGCTCTGCGATCATAGACCACTTTTTTGGTCCATATCTATTTACGCATTCAATTATGACTTCATCCTCCTAAGAAATACCAGCAGAATAATTATATGGGTTCTACGGTCGAAAGAACAATAAGCCAGAAAGATTGAACATATATGTGACTAACCTCTTTCGACCATGGTCCTTTAACAAGCTCTGGATTGAGAACCTTTTGCCATCTGTGTAAACACTGTACATCAGTTCTGTCCTCCAAGCACTCCGCTATTTTAACAACAAAAGAATTTCAGTAACACAGACCCAACCATGTGTATTAAATATACTAGTCATCAATTTGAGCAAAAGACAGACTGGCAGGAATACTTGTTATACTGGCTTTCATTGAAGGAAAAAAGAAAAGAAGATAGATTGACAACTCTAATTACAGAGATAATAGCAAAGCTCAGTGAGTTAAGTTACCGTAGATAGTCAAGTAGTATAACTCTGAGACAATGAATGGAAAAAAAGGCACTAGTTATTCTAGTAAGTAAATACCTATCTTCTTCCAGCTTTTCCCTTGATAGCGTTGAACAGCCACACGTAATATCTCATCCTGTAAGAATGTAGAAGAACAAACTATTAACACCAAGAATATTGGAAAAAACAAAACACCCCCTGCGTAGCTTATAGTTTTGGTTAACAATCAAATGAAATTCAAAAAAGTTATCACTCACTATATGTAGGATAACCAAGTCCAGCTTTATAGGATTCTTTGGGAGGGAATATAGCACGAACTAAAGCAGACAAGTTGCAAGATAAAGATTTAAGTCAACAAAAAGAACATACAAAGGTGCATTGCCATTAATTTATGTTCCTTGTTAACACACATTAGTCATTAGTCATTACGTTTATTATATTCTCAATAAAATACAGTAGATCTATGCTGCAGTTCTGAAACTATATGGATTCACCCAGTTCAACTTCGGGTGTGTTGAACTGTTGATGATGAAATCCGGAGACACAATTAGTTTATATGTACAGATATAATTACAGTTATGAGAATGATACCAACTGACCTCTTCTGGTGTCCATTGTCCCTTTGTGGAGCGCCTTGTGGGGCCACCAGTCCTTCTACATAAAAATTTAAGAGTTAACAAACTAGCAGAACCAGATCAGTTGCAATTTGCACATGTCTGTGACTAAACAAAAGGGAAAAACGAAACGTTAAATTTATGAAACGCCCATGTAAAAACACAATATTTTCAAATACTATCCTAAAAGTGAATTGAACATTAACAGACTATGAATGAACAACCTACAAATTACTATAAGTTGCGGAGAGTTAAAAAGTACCAACCGACTTTCTTTGAGATACCATTGACAATGAAGTACCACAGCAGATGGATACATAACAAAGCTCTAAGAAATGGCGATAGATTGAGTTTGTTACCCATGTAATGATCGAGCTCTCTGTACACCATCTTTGGTACCATACATCAGGTTCATGCCTGTCCTATGACTTCCCATATTTACTTGTCCAACGAGCAAACCTGCTCATGCCAACACTGAAAAACAAAACTGTGTCTTCTAACCAAGCCTAGAAAACCTACATGAGAACAAGAAGAACCTCAAACTTCAAACTCTATTAATGGAACAAAGTTTCATATAGCCGAGCAGATCAGACTCACTGTAACTTGAAAAATAGCAATTCAACAACAGTGAATTAAATTAAAACAACAGCAGCAAATAATATCAAGAATCAGCTGCTATAACTAACTACTCCACACCAGCAAAAGTAAACAATCATCTGTTGTCTAAGCTCCTCTTATCTCATGCGCAATCTTCACTTGATTAACGACTAACGAATAATACTCACAGTAACTACTTGAAATAGTAATTAATAAAATGGACTGTTCTAGTAGTACTGTCAATGTTGCTTCGATTACCAAACAAACACAATTCGAGCTCAATTAGCAGTCTGAAATCGAAATTTCTGTGAATTATCATATCAGAAGGCAGCTGACAAATTCCGCGATGCAAAACCAATTGAGCTAAACAATCTCTACCGAAGCAAATCGAGTGTGAAATTCCTCCTTAATCGCAAAATTACTCAGAAAAATCTACAGAAATGAACATAGATGGACGAAATTTAAACATTCAATAATGCTTACTTGCGTACACCAGAATCCGGATGAATTCAAATTGTGCTCGAAGATCTCAAAACCAATTTGCGCGTATCTATCTATGTAATTGATTTGATCATATGAGGAAAGAAAGGTTTTATGTGTGTTCTAGAGATAGAGAGTAGAGAGAAGAAGAGGAAAGGAAAAGGTTCTGAAATTCAAATTAACAAGGGCGGACAATCGTGTATTGACACAGGAACAAACAATGTGTTCATCGACTACTAAGATTCTGCCACGTGTTAGAGGTATAATCTTCGAGTACTCGAGCAGTTTCAATTTTGAAAGTTTAAGGTCAACCATTTTGAAACTGTAATTAAAGGTCAACGACTTATACCATTTTCTTTTTTCTGAAAAGCGATTTATACCAATTCTCTACGTGTGTAAATTGGAAACACCGTAAAGAAAGCACTCCCACTCAAAATGAAAGGAGATTTGAGACAGATCAAGTTTGTGATCAATTTCAAATTTTCATTTTTAATTTTTGTGATAAACTATTTTTTATTTTAATATCAAGTTATATTTTATTATAATTATAAAGAACAACTTTTACAAGAGACGGTCTCTCAAAAATACCAAATCAAACGTCACATATTTAGAAACAGATATTGATAATGCAATTATAACATAAATTTATTATGCACATGACGTTTATTATAATTAAATATATAATGTGTTTTGACCTTTCTAAAAGATGATCTTTCGTACTTCAAATTTAGCAAAATTTTAAAATGAAAATTCAACAAATATGGAGTATTACTTTGTTAAAAGTTCATTCTCGTCTAAGCGTAATTTGATACTATTAAATTGAAAATATTTATAAAATATAGTCATACATTTTGAATGGTTTTTTCTTTTTCTTTTTACGTATGTGGTTGTTTGTCTTTGGATTATCGCATATTGGAATGGCATCAAGTTAACTATTTAGATTATCGCATTATTGAAATGGAATCAGGTTAACTACTATACAACACAAGAGACGAAACTAGGGTAAAGAGCACAAAATATTCTAAAGGTAGCTAACAATCAAATAAGCACACAATGAAAAATAATAATCGAGATAATAATGTTTTAACTAACAGAATCACATCAAAACAAGTTTAACAATGTAGTAAGATAAGTTAAAGAGCACAAAATTGCTGGCATCTTGATTGAACGAGGCTGTAGACGTGAGATTTTCATCAAGCTGCAAATTTCTGTGCTTTATTGCGGCGGTTACCCCAACCATTATTGTCTCTAGATCGGGAATGCTTTCCACCAAACCTACCACCACCTCCTCTGTTGTTCCTTCCTCCCCTGTAAATTATTGACAGATTTATCAGATTGTTGAAAGAAACTAGCATTCAAGTCACTAAACTTATGAAATCAAACCGAGAACAAGAACCATACCTTCCACGGTTGTTCTTGAAATTATCCCTGTGATTCTTCTGGTTATTCTGAAGGAAACTCCAGTATTTCTTCTCAGCATCACCTGAATTGCAAAATACATGTCAGAAACAAAATATTGGTCCTCTGTGTTTGAAATCAATCACTGGTCCACGACTAAAAAGTTAAGTCAAAGTTGACAATAAAGTTGTGCATATATATTAATCAAGTAGTACTAATACTAATTGTTGATCATTGGCAGGTGATCAAGTACATGTGAAACAAAGACTAGCTATGGTTAACTATGTTATTTTCCATGTCAATTGATAGCTTAACAGTAAAAGGGTTCGAAGAGCAGATGCGGGACAACAAGTACGAACTAAAGCATGGGAAATTTCGAGGTGTACCAGTTACAGGTTCCAGTTCGGCAATGAAATTTTTCACAATGAGACCACCCTCCTCAGCAAGCACAGCAGCAGCACGTGCTTTCTGAGCATCTTTAGCGTCTTCAAACCTCAAAAATCCAGATTCTTCCCCAATCTTGAAATCAATGTACTTGCAAAAGGAAAAAAGACAACATACAGATATACAAATATGTCAGTCTCAGCCACAGGGTTTTGCAGAGTCCAGAACAAGATGCATACTTGCACTCTTGCAGTGTATAATAACATTTTAGCATTTTAGAGCCCAAGTATTTTTTAGAGCTTTTAAGATTGGAAACCATTTTAGCATAATCCGCAGAGAACAGCTTGAGAAATTAGTGAGTCCCAAAGAAAACTTTCAATTTTTGCAAAAGATTACTACTACATGATTACAAGATCGTATCTGAATATGTTTATTATTTAGAGCAAAAACATACCCCTGATTTGAAAGGTAAAATTTGTTAAGAATATCAAATCATCAAATCAATCCCAAGGCACTTGTTTCTTAAGAATAAGTTGGAATGCTGACCACTAATTTACTAAGTGTTTCTGACGTTTCAAATTATCTACCCCATGGCTTCATCCATCCATCCCTGCCAACCCAACACCCCAAAATAAAAAAATATAAAAAAAATTCAGTATTACATGTTAACATCACCCAAGATTAGAGAATATAGTTGGTACCTTCACATTTCCGAACTTTTGGAAAACAGCTTTCAGGTCCTCTCTTAAAACTACATCTTTGTTGTCCCTGTATGATGCAGCGGTCGATTTCTTTTCGCCAGTACCTTGGTCTTTCGTTTCAACCGGAGCATCAGAAGATTTCTCAGCATCTTCTGATTCCTGGGCTTCAGTTTCTGCACCAGACTTATCTCTCTCCATTTCTTCAGCATCTGCAGCATTCTTTACGTGGTCTTCAATATCTTTTGTGTCTTCAGATACCTCTTGTTTAGTCTCCTCAGGGATACTACTTTCTTTCTTATCTTGTTCACCATTTATCACTGTCTCATGGCTTCCATTTTCTTTGGCAGCATCATTACCGGAGATGCGCTTCAGTGTAAATGAAACGATCACGTCTTTCGGGTAGCTGCAATGATCATACTACATCAGGATAATGAACTCGTCATGGGAAACATACTATCAATGTTTTTATACAGCACTTACTCAGGTTCTGCGTTAGCCTTCTCCTTAGTTTTGTCCATACGGTTGGTACCTGCGTGGGACCTAGTAATGGCAACTTCTTCCTCCTGCTTAGATCTTTCGTCATCAAAGTCCTTCCTATATAGAACAAAAGGTAATGCAAAAGTGAGGATCTCCCAGAGAGTTAATGCTTTTAGCAAAACAACCAGCATTAGAAATGAAACAACATATGCCCAAAACAAATGAGTTGAGCACAACACAGCTTGCAGAAAATAACTAAGTATGATGTAATTATTTTATTCAAAGAAGATTAACTACTTCAGCAATATTTTAATCATGGTTTAAAATCTCAGCGAAACGGAGCAAAGAGTATCGATACTTCCTGGTTTATTAAGATCACCAAGATGAAATGATCATGGAATTTGAAATGTTTTAAACACTTTGTCCTTCATATTTACAAGTCATTCCGGAAAAAACAACAAAACCGTCATCGAAAAATTCAAAGCATCTCACTTCAGATATCCAAAACGTATCCCAAACCTAGAAAGTAATCCATGATATTAATCTGCCACTTGACTAATGTAGGATAACTCTATGTTTGAAATTAGGTTTGAGTGGTATGGTATGGTGGCATGTAAAAATTTCCGCAGAACATTAAGGCTGCATACAGAGTATCATGCTTTTAAGAGCATAACCATGAAAGAATGTTTTAGGAAATCAAAATAGAACTATTGCAAAACTGAGCTAAAGAGGAAAAGAAAGATGACGACAATTATATTAGTATCAGTCAGTCTATAACAAGTATCCAGATGACTTGGTATTTTTTACATGCTATAAAGGAACTTGATCCTAACATGTCATAATATTCTCACAGAATTCAGAATATAAGACATTTAAGGTACATGATGAACACATAATGCAAGGGATAAATGAGGGGGGGAAATTCCCGCAAAGACCCTTACTTTGGTTTCAGTTCTAACTCAATCCCTGCATAAGTCAATTTCTGATCCAAAATCTTTGCAGCATCTTCCTCACTGGAGAACTCAACCAGGGCTGTACCACAGAACACTCTGTTGTCAGCAACATGGCGGGGAAGCCTCACGCTATTAACCTAGCATAAGATGTAAGAATCAATTACAGTGTAAGAGGAGCAAGAGACACTGATCATACAGTCGAAGTAAAGAACCAAACCAAAGCTTATGATAACCAAGTACACGACAGGAGTATCTTACATTTTATATATCATATATTCATGTCAATTTCCTGAGTTTTTGTTTTAGTGTATATTTTATTTTTCCTTACACCCCAATCTATACTGATCCTATGATTATAATATAGGTGGCCAAAATATGCAATCGGCTTGCTCATCTTTTATGTGTTGGTAAACACTGTCTGGAGCAATCAAATGCATTTTGAGTTTAAACTGACTCAGCAACAAGATAAACCTTGGCATATTTGGTGAAAAACGATTCTACATCTTCACGGCTGACATGATACTCCATTGGAGAGGCAGCTACTGTTTTGTCATCTAATTGCTTGATGATCTCTTCAGGCTCCGGAAGCTCTGAAACTCTACCAACCTTCTTCCCTAAGAGGAGGGGAAAAAAGAACAATTCTAAAAACGTAACTGCCAGATAGCTAATAGGATTCCCAGATATCAAGTTAACAACTCACCATCTTCAGAAACCTTAAGAAAAGTAGAAGTCTTCAAAGTTTCTGCCACAGCTTTAACAGTGTCTTCCTGTACGTCATCAGGCTTTGCATCTCCCAGGCCCAGGTGACCTCTCATCCGAGAAAATGAGCAGATCAAAGCCAAGCTTACCACTAAAGCCCAGTTAAGAAAGCAATTTTTCAAGATGAATTAAACATTCTGTCACTCCAAAGTGCAAATAACAATAATTAATGGCACACTGAGTTACAAAACCAATAAACAGTGACCTTAAACTAACAATTAAAAAGGTATTATCATCATCATCAGTTGATCACGTCCAATATGTAAAGAGTATGAAAAAGGATACTTCCGTCATCGCTCTCAGTGATAGTTTTCTTCAAAAAAGCGTCTCTGGGAAGATTGCTGTCACTAAAATAGAACTCAACCTGAAACAGGAAGCAAAAAAAGAGATGCATAAATCCGTAAAAGCAAGAAACTTTTCTACCTCCTATGAATTAATGTTAATTACCTGGCGAATTACTTTCTTCACAGTTTCTTCGCTCAACGACACGATGTCTGCCATTGATAGCTGTGAATTTAGGAAGAGTAAAGTGAGAGCGAGAGAAGGAGAAGCAGATTGGGATGAGCGGTTTAGGGTTTTTAGCTTTTGGGTCCAAGGGTTTATATGGTTTTCGGAGGACCGAAATGTCATTGACCTCTTGTGAACTGATCCATTTGACCCGGCCATTCATCCTAAATTATCGGCTAGTCCCCCATCAGTAAAAAAAACTTTCATTTGATTCTCTATTTGATGGTTCTAAATTTTTCAACACAAATTCTCCTTGTAAATTTTCCATCACAGACACAATCAATTTTGAAAATACGAAACTTTTTAACACATAGTGTCATGAGAGAGATAATTTATCTAAAGACGACCTATATTTTTTTAAAAATGACATATATTATTAATTAAAATATATATGTTAGTGAAAATATCCATTTCTTTTGTAATATAAATAAATACTAATGTTGATAATATAGACGTTTTTATTAAT
>JAYMSR010000568.1:0-13359 GCA_036897825.1 Plantago rigida | reverse complement strand
TAATGTTAAGTATGTTTACAGAGAGGAAAGAAGTTTTTTTAAAACAAACAGCTACATTATATTAACTTAGACAAAAGACTTACATTGGTATTGGTCCTGCTTAGCAACTAAACGAGAAACCAAAGTTTTCCGATCTAGATACAATTTTAACTAAACCGGACAAATGTCCCAATTCACAAAAGTTCAAGTAGTTTATCATTCATGGAATTGTTGTTCCTTATAAACATCCCCTCCTCATTAATCTTGCGTATCATTTGATTACAACACCATCAAAATGGAACATTGACCGAAGGGGTTTTGGAGGACAAATTCCAAATTGAGCCTAACAGATTAGGCTACTCACAGTGGGTCATCGACCGATTGTGATCATCTAGGCTATTTTGTAGTGATAGCCTTAGTGATCGAAATCCTAAAAACTATCTCAGATTTTGGTCACTGGAATATTTTATTAATTATAATAATTGTTTTTACATATTTTGATATACAATAGCCATAATAATTATAAAAATTATAGTATATATATATTTTTTCTTTTGTTCTGAGTTTAAGAGTGACAAAAATAGTAAACTTTGAAAAATATAGTCATGAGAGATCTGAAGACGACAAAATATGAAAATCGGTATATTTTTTTATAAATTTTAATTATTAATTAATTAATAAAATTAAAAATAAATGAGTGTAAGCTCCTTTTTTTAGTTATTAAACATGCAAAGAAAAAGTAAATATTTAAAAGATTTATTATGAATATTCCAACCGATGGTTAAGCGTGTGGAACCGCCGGTTAGTCCCAGGACTTTTGGTATAGATAAATATCAACTGTAACCAATAGTTATGGTTAACCAACCGTAATTTTCGGTTCAGTTTAGCCGGTTATAAATCCAGCACCTAACTTACACGTGCCGATTTGTTAACCCTGTATGATTGCTAATACTAATTGCTAAAGGGTAAAATCTTAGTTTCATAATTCTTCATCTTCGGAGCTTTTTCACGCTCCGAGTGCGAATCCACGATGTGAGCTTAGGAGCTTCACTAATTCTCGACTTATGCTTTCTTAGTTCTCGAATTAATTAAGTTTTCTAAGTTCATCGTCAAATAATTTTTGGAATAAAATGTCAATTTTAGGGGTCAAATTTTTTATAAGAGATTGTTAAAATGATTTATACATAATAAACTTGATATTTCTTATTTAGCATCAGATAGATGGTCGAAAACAATGCAAAAAATACGAAAAAATCAAAGAGAAATTTCAGCTATAAAATATTACAATATAACATGAGAAGTAAATATCATACTCCGTTATGTTTAAATATAGAACTAAAATATCTCCAAAAAAATATTTTATATATTTTCTTAAAAACAATATAGATATAAAATTATAATTTAAATTTAATTATATACTACAACAACGCTATATATATATATGTTCCCGCTCTTATAATTAAGTTAGCGTTTGGTCACATTGGTGGGGACATTTGCAATTGTCTGAAGTATCAAGGTACATTTTGTGAATACAGCATCTACCGAGATGGTAAATGTAATTAACTGATAAATCAGTAATAGGAAGTGGAAATTGATTAGCAGATCTGAGATGAACTTTGTTTAAGAAAGAGGTTAAACAACTAAACCCAGCCTGATAATTTGCCAGCTTGCTCCGAATAATCACCTCAACACCAACCGTCAAACCTCTAAACTCAGGTAACTAACTACCCTTTAATAGTAATTTCTTGCTATAGTAATATTTGTATCTTTTTATGTCTTTTAATTTGGGCAATGTTTAATTCATTTAATTTGTGCAAACTTAGGCTTTATGTTTATGGAAGTTGTTGTTTTGAGTATGACTACAGTGTTGATGCTTTTATATATTTCTGGAATGCAGCAATACTTTTCAAACATTATAGTAGTAATTCAAGAACTAGTACAAATGGCAGATTAAAATGAGTAAATGACAGACATTGTAATCAACAATATTGTAGTAATATGTTATATGTAGACCCAGTTTTGTATAGTAATCAAAATTACCAAAGTTTTAGTGTTGAGTTGGTAACAAATCTTTACATACATTCAAGTATGTAGTTTTTGCTGAAATGCAATCTATGCGTGATTATAAAGTATGCCTTAAGGTGACAAGCTTATTTTGAAAACAAGTTGATGGAACTGATAAACTAGGCTATGTAACTGACATTTTTTGACAGGAAAATAATGGATATGATTGGGAGCTCTTCTTCGAAAGGGAATACTGCGCAAGACAAAGTATCTGGCAAGATGCATCTGTTCAGTGATCATCGGGATGATTTTTCCCAAAGTATCGATAGTGTGCCAGAGGTGATGAAGTGTGTACATGACAACTTTGTTTTGATGTATGATGCCACGAGATGTAAATGTTTACCCTCCAGTGGAGTTATTGTTATCCAATACAGCCTGCTTCAATTCATTAGGTGTGCGTTGAAATGGTGTGTTGATGAAGGTGGAGAAATAAAATGAGAGATTTGTTGCTCTCTTGAGTCATATTGAAGCTTTCTTCTTTGTAGAGGTCTCAAATCTTGTTCTGGTTGAACTAATGGACTTTTCTGGCAGACTTGCTAGTAAGATGGTGATCACTTCTCCTCTCTGGGGCAGAAGATTGTAGATGCCTATTTCATTATCCAGGAAACTAGCACAGCATCCTTTTTCACCTTCGATGAGAAATCAGTGATGGAGCGTCTCCATCAGATCTTGCATTTACCTTCCGACTCTATGAATAAAAACAAGTGTATCTTGATAAACAAGTTCATTGAGCTTACTATGCATCTACAGATTGTACAAGTTGGGAGGATATATTACCTTGGGTAGAACATACCCTTGATAATATGTCCTATTTCTTCTGTGTTCATGGGGCTCAGTCATCACAGTCCCTCGATATCATAAATAACAGTGTCAATAAGGATCTAAATCATATAATCCAACATATGTTGGTGAGGCACTCAGACTTAACTCGTCCCTTCACTGATGAATTTCTGCTAACCTATGTTGATTGTGTTTATGAAGTTCTAGTCATGCTTCAAGAGGAAGTGAATTATCATCTCACGGGGCAGGTCGAAGATCAAATCTTAATTATTCAGGATGTGGTATGGTTGGTTTTTTATCTTGTTATCGATACGCCGGAGCATACGATTGACCGGGAGATAGTATCTCATACAAGAAGGTATGTTGATGCTGCATTGAGGAAACTAGGATGTATCATCTCATTGTTCTTTTATGATGACTTTGATGGTGACATGGTGAGCCTTGAAATATCTGACTGGCTCAAACAAATTTTCAAAGCTTTGCTTCAGCTGTTAAACACTGATGGTTTCCCAAGTGGTGATACTTTGATTGAATATGCATTTTACTTTCGGCATTATCAGCTCCAACTCCCAATAGATGAGGGTACTGATACAAAAAGTCCATCAGATAATCAATTCAGATTTGACGAGGACCTGGTGTCCATGGCACAGCTTGTCTTCTATAAGTGTTCAGAGCATCATGTAGAGCCGGACATACTACTTAAATGCAGAGTAGAGATGCTTAGTGCATTAAGAGGCATGGGATCTATCATTTGCTCATTTTTAAACAATGAAGCAGACAGATACATACAAATAGAAATGAACCCTCGCCTACCTGACCTGCTCTCAAACTTGGTGTGCGTCAAACAGCTCACAGGGATGATAGTTTTCAAAATATTTAAGGGTTTAAGAGGACAGGTACATATTCCACAAACTGATCTATTGGGGTTCTTGAGTTTTTTGGTTGAGGATTTGGAGGGGTTGAGTATTCGTAATTTTGATTTGCTCCGGGTTTGGAAGGATCAGTTGCAAACCATTCAGGACAACCTTGTTGCTTTCAAATCATTTTTCCAAAATATCAGAGATAATAGCATGAATTATGATATTTCACATGATCTTTTTGTTGATATCAGAAATGCAGCATATGATGCAGAATACATCATCGGCGCATTCACTGCTGGAGCTTTTCATGTCTGGTGCAGATCTTTTCTGATCTCTGATCTGATAGAAAATTTAAATCTAATCACGGAAAGAATTAGGATTGGAGAAATCGTTAGCAAGAGCTCAAGCGACGTCTTTCCACGGGAACCAGTTCCAACTACCAATCCCAAGAAAGATGATATTCATGTGTCATCACGACCACCAGCTCTGCCAACTGAGGTTGTTGTAGGTTGAGATCAAACAAATGATGGAACGCCTTGCTAATGATAAGAAGCAGCTCATGGGGAGAAGGTACTTAATTGTACTTGATGATGTTTGGGACATTGATGCGTTCATTTGCCTTAAAAGTTTCTTTCCAAATGATTATAATGGAAGTCGGATTGTGTTGACAAGCCGAGCCATATTAACAGGACATGGTAGCAATCCTATCAAACTCAAGCTTTTATCTGATGATCAAAGTTGGAATATCTTGAAACAAAAGGTCTATCCTGGAGAAGAATGCCCTGTTGAATTGGTGCCAATTGGTGAAAGGATTGCTAAGAAATGTGGAGGATGGCCACTTGCAGTTGTTGTGGTATCTGGAATTCTCGCCAAGTCCTACAAGGTGCCAGTTGTATGGGAGGAAATTGCAGAAAGATTTAGTATTTATAGTACTGGTGATTCTCATGGATACGGGATGAAAGCATTGGGTCTAAGCTATGAGTTCTTACCTGGTCACTTAAAACCTTTGTTTCTTTACATTGGGGCATTTCCAGAGGATGAGATCATTTCGACAAAGAAGTTAAAATGGTTATGGATTGCAGAGGGGTTCATAAGGAAAAGTGAACATAGAAGCCAAGAGGATCAAGCTGAAACATACCTGATGGAACTAGTAGATAGGAGCCTTTTCATGGCAGACAAAAGAAAGTTTGATGGTTCGGTGAAAACTTGCCGTATCCATGATTTGGTGCGCGATATGGCTTTGTCAAAATCTAAAGCAGAGAACTATATGCAGTGTATTGCTAATTTAGAACACTTACGTGAACATATAATCTATCAAAGACGGGTGTGTGGGTACGATGGCAAGTACAAAAATGAGCACGGAAATATGTACGTACCGAGGCGAGTACATGAGTGACTATGGAAGCAATCACGGAAACAAATTTGAGGGAGAGTTCAAAAGTACCACAATCCCTGTAGCTGCAGATGAAGCTCCTCCACGGGTACCCATGACGTATGATGAGCTCTCAACACTTTCAATGCCTAGCTTTCTGAACTCTGTCTTGTTCTTCAACAATAAGGGGAGCTGTCACATTGATCTTTCAATAGTAGCATCACTCTTTGAAAACCATAAGATATTGAGGGTCTTGCACGTGGATGGAGGCACTGGAGATGGTAAATCCCAGTTCAATAATGTTGGTAAATTCGATGATGTTATTCTACCAGTTCATTTGAGGTACACGTCACTTTCCATTGATGGCTTCAGAAGAATGCTGCCATCGGTATTCAGTCTAAGGGAGTTAGAGACGTTGATCTTCTCGGGGTTCCGCATCCACATTTTAGTACCAGGTGAAGTCTGGAAAATGACTCAGTTGCGGCACCTCCATATAGACAATGGCATTGGAGGCCTACGTGGTTTCATATTTAGTGAGACCCCAGAAGACTTGTACCAAGTTGGAGAATCTACAAACTCCTTCAACATCTATTTTTAAGGGATCGAAAGAGACAAAGCTGCTGGTTGGAAGATTTCCAAATATTCTCAAACTGAAGTGTGTCTTCTCCGGTGAAGGAAGATTCTTACCTGAGTGGCCTAGATTAGATTCTCTTCATCAACTCCAATCACTGAAGGTGCAACTACAGTACCAATGATACCAATAATGAGTTATGTACTTTAGTCTATAGTAGACCCATTGACCTGTCTGTTTGGCTGGTAAAGTATATGTTGAAGACGACCAGAGAAACATAGAAGACTTTGTACAGAAGCAATCAGCTGACTTGACTCTGCAAAACCCTCATCATCTCTAGCTGGATCATCTACCGATCTGCAGTACTGCATCACCAGAAATTCACACCAATTTGAACTTATTGCTCCGTTCGATCACCGGAAAACCGACCGCCAATTTCAGGTAACTAATTACACTATCCAAGCTTCAGCTCTTGCCTAAATTGCTTGCATATGTTATCCATATTCAATGAAAATGCAGTTTGTTACTCCAATTAACCTTATTGCTGAAGCTCTGCTTTAATTATCACAAACCTGTTCTGAGTTTGAAGTCCGGAAATTGTACGTACTTATCTGTTGTTATAATCATCTTTTTTTGTCTGTTGAACAAATGAAATCATTAGTTTCATGAGAATGTAACTTATTTAGCACTTTCTGATTACAAATTGAATATGTGATCATTTAGTTGCAAAATCAAACTCAGAGCAATTCTGTAGAAATGAATCAGTCAGTCTCAGTCCCTAAGCAAGCATTCTTAGTGGAACTTGCTTTGATCATTCTTCAGGCCTAACAATATGTTAGCTTCATTTTGGTGTATATTTTCGGCTTCGTGTACTAGGAGTAGCTAGGATAATTTCAAACCAAAACATACATGAATGAAATTCTAAAATTCTCCAAGGCACTTTGATAATTTTTTCCCTCTTTGCAAATTTTGCATTTTTTTTCCGGAAAATCTCTGAGACTTGCTCATTTGTCCAAGCACAACCCGGTGAAATTCAAAGTAAAAATAAACTGTTCTAAGTGTGTGTGTTCCAACTTGCAATGAATTCTATCCAAGTATGGAACTCACTGTCCAGTGCCTCATAATGAAAACGATTGTGGCTTCTGACAGGGAAAGGATGGATGTGAGTTCTTCAAACAAGATTGCACAAATATGTGGGAAGATGCACCTATTCAGTGATCAAAAAGATTTTGCTGGAAATATTGAAATCGTGCCCCAAGTGATGAAGGATGTATACAGCAACTTCAACTCAATGGCTGATGTGATCGAAGTGGCTTTCCGTGAAATTGACACGGGAAGCATCAATGTTGATTCCATAGAAAAAATATTTCCATGCAGCGATACCTGATTGGAATAATTCGATGGGCATTGAGACGGTGCGTCAATGAAGATGGAATGATAAACAGGAGTTTGGTTGGTCTCTTGACTGGCATTGAAACTGACTATTTTATAGATGTCTCAAAGCTCCTTATCAGTGTTCAGTCATCGGATTTGAGTCCGTTACTAGAAAACATTGATAGTAAGTTTAACAGCTTCCGCTTTATGGTGCCAGAGATTCGAGATGACTATTTGATTGTCGAAACAACATGCAAACCATCTACTTTCAGCTATGGTGAGGACTCGGTGGTGGAACATCTCAATGAAGCAGCGATGGAATGTACGATATATGGAACCTGCTATGACAAGAACCATAAAGAGCTCCGTATCGTTCTGAAGAATTTTGTCCAGTCTATTAAGGAGTCCACAAATTGGGAGGATATATGCCCTTGGGTTGAAATTGCCCTAGACTATATGACATTCCATTCCTTGTATTGTCTCTATGATTGGGAACAACCATCTTCTAAGATCATGACCTTTATTGATACCGAAATAATTCATGTAATGGTACATTCTTTGGTGAGGCAATCAAATTCCACAACTCCTTTCACTGATGACATTCGGATGGCCTATGTTGGTTGTTGTCAAACAACTCTGATCTGGCTTCTACAAGAGAAGATCACAGAGCAGGTAAAACATCATCTCCAAATTTTTCAGGATGAGTTGAGGTTGGTGCATTCTCTTATCAGTGAAACACCTATGCATGCATTCAACCAAGATCAACTATCGCGTACAAAAATGCACATTGATTTCGCATTGAGGAACCTAGGATGCATAGCATCATGGTTCGTTGATGGCGACTATGATGAAGACAAAGCAAGTTTTGATATCTCTGGTTGGCTAACCAAGACTTTTCAAGCTTTGTTTTTGCCATTCCAGTTTGACAGTTACCTGAGCGATGAAACTCTCACTCAGTATGCTTATTGCTTTCGACATTATCAATCTGAACTGCAGAAAATTGAGGGTCTTGATATGAAATGTCCATCAGAAAATCAATCTAAGTTTGACGAGGACCTGGCGTTTGTAGCACGTGTTGTCTTTTACCAATGGTCAGAGTATCACATAGACCAGGGGATACTGCTTAATGGCAGAGTACAAATGATTGATGTGCTAAGAGGCTTGGGAGGCATCATTTGCTTATATTTGACAAACGAGGTAGATGGAAAAATACGATTAGAGATGAACCATGGGCTACCTGACCTGCTCTCAAAGTTGGAGCGTGTCAAGATACAACTCACAAGAACAATCTCTCTCGCAATTTTTAAGAGGATATGTCTACAGGCTCCACAAACTGATCTCTTGGGCTACTTGGATTTTCTCATTGAGGACTTAAAGGAGTTGAAAATTATTGGTGTTGATTTGGACAGAGATTGGAAGGATCAGTTTCAAACCATTCAGCAGGACCTTGTTGTTTTGAGACCATTTCTCCAAAATATCAGAGTGAATAGCATAAAGAATGATATTTCAGAAGATCTTTCTCTGTGTCAGAAATGTAGCATACAGTGCCGAGTACATCATAAATGGATTTGCTTCAGGAGCTGGTCATGTCTGCTTCAGATCATTTCTACTTTCTGATTTGATCAAACAATTTTACCTGATTAAGGGAAAAGCTAACGACGAAGAAATCATCATGAAGTGCTCTAGTGATGTCTTGCCTGAGGAACTAGTTCCAAAAGGTAATTTAAGGAGGGATGCTATTCCTGTATCATCACGAGCATCAGTCCCACCAACGGATGTGATTGTGGGTTTCGAAGCTGAGACAAAGCAAATGATGGAACGGCTTGCCAGTGATAAGAAGCAACTGGATGTTATCTCGATCGTCGGTATGCCAGGAATCGGCAAGACTACTCTTGCAACAAAAGTTTTTGAACATCCTTACACAGTCAATCACTTTCAACTCCGCTCATGGTGTGTTGTGTCCCAAAGTTGCACCATGAAAGACTTGTTGCTTAGCATCTTAGGAACTTATGAAAGCCATCAAGAGAGTTGTGAAGTATTGGGTGTACAGGTTCACAAGAAGCTTATGGGGAGGAAGTATCTGATAGTTCTTGATGATGTGTGGGACATAAAAGTGTTCGAGTACCTTAAACGTTTCTTTCCGAATGATGCTAATGGAAGTCGGATCGTGTTGACAAGTCGGATCATATCAATGGGGCATGATAGCAATCCTCTTGAACTCCATCTTTTATCAGATGATGAAAGTTGGGATATGTTGAAACAAAGGGTTTATTCCCAAGAAGAATGTCCGTTTGAATTGTTTCCTATTGGTAAGGAAGTTGCAAGAAAATGTGGAGGATTACCACTTGCAGTTGTCGTGGTAGCTGGACTACTTGCTAAATCTGACAAGGATCAAGATTTGTGGAAAGAAGTTGCAGGGAGATTGTGTGTTTTTACTGCTGATGATTCTCAAGCTCAAGGGATAAAAGCATTGGATCTAAGCTATGAGCTTTTACCTGATCACTTGAAACCGTTGTATCTGTACGTTGGAGCATTTCGCGGGGGTGAAAATATTTATGCTGATGAGCTAAAATGGTTATGGGTTGCTGAGGGATTTATAAGGAAAACTAAGGAGAGGAGCTTAAAGGTTCAAACAGAAACATACCTCATGGATCTTATTGATCGAAGCCTTCTCATGATAACTGAAAGAAAGTCCAATGGATTGGTGAAAGCTTTTTTCGTATTCATAATTTGATGCGTGACATGGCTTTGTCAAAATCTAGAGCAGAGAATTTCATGCAGCATTCGGATCAAACTGAACACTTACCAGAGCATATAATTTATCAAAGACGAGTGAGCGCCTCTTTTACTACCAAGATAGAAAAGGAGCACGAAAGTACCCCAACCCCCGCAACTGCAGACGAGTTTCCCCGCCCACCTATCACATATGAAGACCTCTCGAGGCTTTCATTGACTAGTTGTTTAAACTCCGTTTTCTTGTGCACTAGAAACATTGCTTCAACTACAAGTAGCTCTGAGCGTGCGAAACTTCTTGAAGTGATCTTTCAGAACCATAAGATGTTAAGAATCTTTGGTATGTGAAAGTGCGACGGGTACATCACTCCTCGTTGAACGACATAACTTTTCCATCTCATCTGAGGTACATTTCAGTTCAGGAGGATTTGATTGATGGAATCCCATCATCAGTATTCACTCTGCGGAACTTAGAGACTTTGATCCTCAACTCACATAACACTGAAGTGCCACCCGAGGTCTTGAAATTAAAGAAGTTGCGTCACCTTCATATTGGTAGTGCTATATTTTGTGACCCAGCTGAAGACTCTGACAAGTTGGAAAATCTCCTGACGCTTTCAATGCCTTTTCTTTGTGGAGAAAAGACAAAGCTGATTGGAAGGTTTCCAAATCTGCAGAAATTAAAATGCCTCTTTTCTAAACGAGGAAGAAACAACTCCGGGTGGCCTAGATTGGAGTCTCTTTTTAAACTTGAATCACTTCATGTCCAGTGGTATGATCCAGAGCCATGCAATCACCTCCAATTAAGTCTCCCAACAACTTTGAAAAAGTTATCGCTGGAGGATTTTTGCCTCAAATGGAATGACATCTCAAGGTTTCAAGAAGTACTACCAAACTTGGAGATACTCAAATTGCACTATGGACCTGTAAAAGATGAATTGTGGGATATGGAGGATGTAGAATTTCCCAAACTTAAATTTCTGGCATTGAAGGACTTGAACATAGAGCGGTGGATTGCTTGTAATGATAACTTTCCACGCCTTCAGAATCTGGTTTTACATCGTTGCTATCAACTTGAGGAAATCCCTTCCGGCTTGGCAGACATTTGTTCATTGGAGAGGATTGAGGTGCAAAGATGTAGCCACAGTGCATCAGAATCAGCAAAATGGATTCAAAACGAGCAAGTGGAATTAGGAAATGATATGCCAAAGGTTTATATATCTGATCCTCTGCCTATAGCAGGTTAGGAGCTCTATGGAGCTTGTGTTTGCCAAGTAGTGTTTCTAGTTATTTTATTTACGATCTCCTATATCACAGGTCTGCTTAATAAATCTATTATTCCCATGCAGAAAAATCAGATGATGAACCAGGTGATGAATCTTCCAATGAGGATCTGGCTGATAAATCTTCTAATGAGGACCCGAGTGATCACTCGTTTGACTTCACACATGTCTACCATTCCCATTTCTTAGTGAAGGGGTGTGTGACAATCATGCCTTTATGTCCAGGCCAATTGTCCTGGATAAGCTGTCGTATGGGCGGTGGAGAATGATTCTGGGACTATCCTCGTGGAGAAATCAACTGTAGATGGATGCTATTATGATCCTACATAGTTGTATTCCTCGAGCTAATGAATATTATTGTATCAGCTAAGAAATAAAGATCTCAGTGGTGGATGCAAAACCTAAGAAGTTGGCTGATCAGCAATTTATCGTTTGAACGCTGTTGGAGCATATCAGATTCTCCCGCACGGAAGATGGAGATCTCCCACCCTGCATAAAAAAATCGTATGTTTAAGATCCCACTGTTATTATTTGTTCATTCAGCTTCATCCTTGATTTTTACTTTTGAGAAATAGATCAGAGATTGTGGTTTCATGTTCTTATACTTGAGAGATAGAAGCTAGTGAAATGATCGACCGAACCATGTAGATCTCTTGTTCACTTTTCCTTGTGCAGTTTCCTTTCTTTTTGTTGCGTTTGTCTGTTATCTGTTCTTGCTTGTGTTTTTGCATCCTCCTTTTCGTTTGAAAAAGAATTCATTCAGAGTTTTCTAGTACTATGTGTTTAGGAAACAAATTCAACTTGAACCAAAAGTTGTTATATCAGCACTACTGCTTAGATATGCTCCTTTTCTTTTTTCAAATTTTGTTCTTGCATTTCCTTTAGTCCATATGTTATATATTCAGCTTGCTTAATAACTAGCTTCTTAATTCAAGTCTTCTTCCCAAGTCTTACAAGTCTTTGGTTTGCCAATCCAATGCAATATTGTTGTCCATGCAGCTCTAGATATTGAACATGAAAAGGAACAAGCTAAGTACTTTTGGCTGAATGCTCATTTTGCCAAGTCTCACAAGTCCATTTCTGGAAGTTCAAATCTCAGGCACCATCTCTTTAGCCTGACTGCTTTCTTTGCCTTTGTGTTGTCTTCTTCTCTTGGAGTTTCTGATCACCACTCCCGCCTCCAGGCCTTCGTCCCGTACCAGCACAGAAACTCTAGAATGATAGTTATGCAACTGGTTTGTAATATGTTCGAATCAATTAAAATGGGTTGTTAATTGTGTGCAACCAGCTCGTTAGGAACTAGCATAAGATGGGTGGCTAGGCTTTGAACTGAAACTCAAGACTTTTGAGTCTTAACTTCTTACAAACCCTGTGATATTTTTTTGTTTTTTAACGTATTTTTCTTTCCTTGAAAAGAAAAAAAAGCTGCATTTTGCTATTTTTAATTATACACAAAAAGTTATTCTAATAATCGTAATTATATAGTATACACATGCATTGTGCTTTCTCAATTAAATCAAATGCACAATAAATAATGAAATTTGGGGGAGAAAAGAAAGAAAATATGGCACAGTTCACAATATGACAATAATATCAACAATAAGAAAAATAATTTATTGTTTTTTGTCGTAACAAAATTGTATACGTTTTGTTCTCTGTTTATATTATTATTTGAAAATTTTGTTCATTATTCTAAGATTCGTCATCTATTGGCTATAAACTTTATAACAAAACATTATACATAATTAAACATAGACTTTCGAAGTTAGTGTAAATTTATCACTATTTGTATGTGGGTCATCATATTTATGTTTGAAATGAGTGAGATGCAAAGTAGTAATGGCCTATTACGATGAGGTTTTGGTGGTCCCATTTGAAATTCGATTGGAATCAAAGTTAAAGAGAGTGATTGTTAATAGTGAAATTTAGTGTTAATGATGCATAAGGTTTTTTTTTATCTTCTCCTAGGCATACATATAGTGTTCTAGTGGTTAGGTGGTGGATTTTGGACTCTATCCGTATCCTTCTTGGACTCGGACCCATACCCTACCCTAATTAATTCGTCTAAATTCGGTTCAAGGTCTAAATAAATCTTAGGTGAATATGAGTTTAAGTCTCCGAGAACCCTTGCAACGTTACAGGTTTAGGGCTAAAGTAGAATCCGAGTCTGGTTTTTACGTTAGGGTCATGTTAGTTCGGGTGCGAGTAAGACCCCTTACCATTAAGGACATTACATACATAAGAGATACACATTGTAGACACGCAAAATGTGTCGAATAAATTATTAAAATCATTGAATTTAATTTACCGTATTTAATTGGAATTTTACTAAATTTTATTCTA